>JAMFTG010003000.1:0-23134 GCA_023974075.1 Chaenocephalus aceratus
CTCATGGGGACATCCTCACTTCTTCCTTCCCTGTCTGTACCTGTGTCCTCTCATGTTCCATGAACCCAGCTGCCCCACATGTCCTTTCTTTCTGGTTTCTCTATACGCCGGATCCGGAGTCATGGATGATCCTGCGGTCCTGGATCAGGCGGTCCTGGATGATATCCCTAGTGGCTTCATCTGTCCTAGATACACACATGCATTTCAAACATCCTGGACTACCCTATGTTGCAAATGTATTATTCTTTTCAATTTACACCACGCATCTATTGCAGTCTTTCCGTCCTGAGAGGATCCTCCTCTGCTGCCTCCCTGAGGTTTCTCCATGTCCCTTAAACTGGGGGGTTCTCAGGAAGTGTTTCCTTGTACGATGTGAGGGTCTAAGGACAGAGGGTCTAAAGGACAGAGGGTGTCGTATTGTCATACTGATATTCTGTACACACTGTGAAGACCACTGAGACAAATGTAACATTTGTGATATTGGGCTATAAATAAAACATTGATTGATTGATTGTGTGTCCTGTCTGCAAAGTGTCTCTCGTTGTGTGTCCTGTCATGAAAGAGACACAGGGCTCGGATCTGTCCACAGCGTTTATTAACAGAGAAGCAGGAACAGAATAAATAGGCTACACCAGATGACCGTTAGAAACAGATCTGCTGAAACTAAACTAACATCAGAATGATGAGTAAACTCTTGGTCGTGACATTGTGCGTATCTTGGTTGTGAATGTTTCATCGTGTTCGCCGACAGGAAGCTGCTGCAGGAGAACCCCAAACAGCCCGATATGGACAGGAAGCAGGACGTCTCCATGGAAACATAAAAGAGACCAGGTGTTTCTCCATTTCATACAGAAAACAATACATGAGGATAATCAGGTGTTTGGGTCTCCGCTCAGTGGCGCCCCCTGCTGGGATCACATGTCCTGGACGCGACGGCAGATATCGTCGGTGAACTCTGAACATTTAGAGTTTCCTCCGAGGTCCTTGGTTAGCACCTGAGACACACACACACACACACACACACACACACACACCATCAGACAACACTGATTCCATGGTGCAAACAGTAGTATGGTAAAATGGGGCTATGATGAAGCTAAGGTGACTTCTTGTCCCTGATAGTGTCTCACCTTCTAGTGTCTCACTCCCTAGTCCCTGATAGTGTCCTCACTCCCTGTCTCACCTTCTAGTCCCTGATAGTGTCTCTCACCTTCTTGTCCCTGATAGTGTCTCACCTTCTAGTGTCTCACTCCCTGTCTCACCTTCTTGTCCCTGATAGTGTCTAGTCCCTGATAGTGTCTCACCTTCTAGTCCCTGATAGTGTCTCACCTTCTAGTCCCTGATAGTGTCTCACTCCCTGTCTCACCTTCTTGTCCCTGATAGTGTCTCACCTTCTAGTGTCTCACTCCCTGTCTCACCTTCTTGTCCCTGATAGTGTCTCACCTTCTAGTCCCTGATAGTGTCTCACTCCCTGTCTCACCTTCTTGTCCCTGATAGTGTCTCACCTTCTAGTCCCTGATAGTGTCTCTCTCACCTTCTAGTCCCTGATAGTGTCTCACCTTCTAGTGTCTCACTCCCTGTCTCACCTTCTAGTCCCTGATTGTGTCTCACTTTCTAGTCCCTGATAGTGTCTCACCTTCTAGTGTCTCACTCCCTGTCTCACCTTCTAGTCCCTGATAGTGTCTCACCTTCTAGTGTCTCACTCCCTGTCTCACCTTCTTGTCCCTGATAGTGTCTCACCTTCTAGTCCTGATAGTGTCTCACTCCCTGTCTCACCTTCTTGTCCCTGATAGGTGTCTCACCTTCTAGTCCCTGATAGTGTCTCTCTCACCTTCTAGTCCCTGATAGTGTCTCACCTTCTAGTGTCTCACTCCCTGTCTCACCTTCTAGTCCCTGATTGTGTCTCACTTTCTAGTCCCTGATAGTGTCTCACCTTCTTGTCCCTGATAGTGTCTCTCTCACCTTCTAGTGTCTCACCTTCTAGTCCCTGATAGTGTCTCACCTTCTAGTCCCTGATAGTGTCTCACTCCCTGTCTCACCTTCTAGTCCCTGATAGTGTCTCACCTTCTAGTGTCTCACTCCCTGTCTCCCTTCTTGTCCCTGATAGTGTCTCACCTTCTAGTCCCTGATAGTGTCTCACTCCCTGTCTCACCTTCTTGTCCCTGATAGTGTCTAGTCCCTGATAGTGTCCTCACCTTCTAGTCCCTGATAGTGTCTCTCTCACCTTCTAGTCCCTGATAGTGTCTCACCTTCTAGTGTCTCACTCCCTGTCTCACCTTCTAGTCCCTGATTGTGTCTCACTTTCTAGTCCCTGATAGTGTCTCACCTTCTTGTCCCTGATAGTGTCTCTCTCACCTTCTAGTGTCTCACCTTCTAGTCCCTGATAGTGTCTCACCTTCTAGTCCCTGATAGTGTCTCACTCCCTGTCTCACCTTCTAGTCCCTGATAGTGTCTCACCTTCTTGTCCCTGATAGTGTCTCACCTTCTAGTCCCTGATAGTGTCTCACTCCCTGTCTCACCTTCTAGTCCCTGATAGTGTCTCACCTTCTAGTGTCTCACCTTCTAGTCCCTGATAGTGTCTCACCTTCTAGTCCCTGATAGTGTCTCACTCCCTGTCTCACCTTCTTGTCCCTGATAGTGTCTCACCTTCTAGTCCCTGATAGTGTCTCACCTTCTAGTCCCTGATAGTGTCTCACTCCCTGTCTCACCTTCTAGTCCCTGATAGTGTCTCACCTTCTAGTGTCTCACCTTCTAGTCCCTGATAGTGTCTCACCTTCTAGTCCCTGATAGTGTCTCACTCCCTGTCTCACCTTCTTGTCCCTGATAGTGTCTCACCTTCTAGTCCCTGATAGTGTCTCACCTTCTAGTCCCTGATAGTGTCTCACTCCCTGTCTCACCTTCTTGTCCCTGATAGTGTCTCACCTTCTAGTCCCCTGATAGTGTCTCACCTTCTAGTCCCTGATTGTGTCTCACCTTCTAGTCCCTGATAGTGTCTCACTCCCTGTCTCACCTTCTTGTCCCTGATAGTGTCTCACCTTCTAGTCCCTGATAGTGTCTCACCTTCTTGTCCCTGATAGTGTCTCACCTTCTAGTCCCTGATCCTGTCTCACCTTCTAGTGTCTCACTCCCTGTCTCACCTTCTAGTCCCTGATAGTGTCTCACTCCCTGTCTCACCTTCTAGTGTCTCACTCCCTGTCTCACCTTCTAGTCCCTGATAGTGTCTCACTCCCTGTCTCACCTTCTTGTCCCTGATAGTGTCTCACTCCCTGTCTCACCTTCTTGTCCCTGATAGTGTCTCACTCCCTGTCTCACCTTCTAGTCCCTGATAGTGTCTCACTCCCTGTCTCACCTTCTAGTCCCTGATAGTGTCTCACTCCCTGTCTCACCTTCTTGTCCCTGATAGTGTCTCACTCCCTGTCTCACTCCCTGTCTCACCTTCTAGTCCCTGATAGTGTCTCACTCCCTGTCTCACCTTCTAGTCCCTGATAGTGTCTCACCTTCTAGTCCCTGATAGTGTCTCACTCCCTTGTCTCACTTCTAGTCCTGATAGTGTCTCACTCCCTGTCTCACTTCTAGTGTCTCACTCCCTGTCTCACCTTCTAGTCCCTGATAGTGTCTCACCTTCTTGTCCCTGATAGTGTCTCACTCCCTGTCTCACCTTCTAGTGTCTCACTCCCTGTCTCACCTTCTAGTCCCTGATAGTGTCTCACTCCCTGTCTCACCTTCTAGTCCCTGATAGTGTCTCACCTTGTAGTCCCTGATAGTGTCTCACCTTCTTGTCCCTGATAGTGTCTCACTCCCTGTCTCACCTTCTTGTCCCTGATAGTGTCTCACTCCGTGTCTCACCTTCTTGTCCCTGATAGTGTCTCACTCCCTGTCTACCTTCTAGTCCCCATAGTGTCTCACCTTCTAGTCCCTGATAGTGTCTCACCTTCTTGTCCCTGATAGTGTCTCACCTTCTTGTCCCTGATAGTGTCTCACTTTCTTGTCCCTGATAGTGTCTCTCACCTTCTTGTCCCTGATAGTGTCTCACCTTCTAGTCCCTGATAGGGTCTCACTTTCTTGTCCCTGATAGTGTCTCTCACCTTCTTGTCCCTGATAGTGTCTCACCTTCTTGTCCCTGATAGTGTCTCACCTTCTAGTCCCCAATAGTGTCTCACCTTCTAGTCCCTGATAGTGTCTCACTCCCTGTCTCACCTTCTTGTCCCTAATAGTGTCTCACCCCCTGTCACTCCCTTGTCCCTGATAGTGTCTCACCTTCTTGTCCCTAATAGTGTCTCACCTTCTTGTCCCTGATACTATCTCACCTTCTTGTCCCTGATAGTGTCTCACTTTCTTGTCCCTGATAGTGTCTCACTCCGTCTCACCTTCTTGTCCCTGATAGTGTCTCACCTTCTTGTCCCTGATAGTGTCTCACTCCCTGTCGTGCCTGATAGTGTCTCACTTTCTTGTCCCTGATAGGGTCTCACCTTCTTGTCCCTGATAGTGTCTCACCTTCTTGTCCCTAATAGTGTCTCACTCCCTGTCTCACCTTCTAGTCCCCAATAGTGTCCTCACTTTCTAGTCCCTGATAGTGTCTCACTCCCTGTCTCACCTTATTGTCCCTGGTAGTGTCTCACTCCCTGTCTCACCTTCTAGTCCCTGATAGTGTCTCACTTTCTTGTCCCTGATAGTGTCTTACTCCGTCTCACCTTCTAGTCCCTAATAGTGTCTCACCTTCGTGTCCCTGATAGTGTCTCACTCACCTTCTTGTCCCTGATAGTGTCTCACTCCCTGTGATCCCTGATATTGTCTCACCTTCTTGTCCCTGATAGTGTCTCACTCCCTGGCTCACCTTGTCCCTGATAGTGTCTCACTCCCTGTCGTCCCTGATAGTGTCTCCCTGATAGTGTCTCACTCCCTGTCTCACCTTCTAGTCCCTGTCTCACCTTCTTGTCCCTGATAGTGTCTCACTCCCTGTCTCACCTTCTAGTCCCTGTCTCACCTTCTTGTCCCTGATAGTGTCTCACTCCCTGTCTCACCTTCTTGTCCCTGATAGTGTCTCACTCCCTGTCTCACCTTCTAGTCCCTGATAGTGTCTCACTCCCTGTCTCACCTTCTAGTCCCTGATAGTGTCTCACTCCTGTCTCACCTTCTTGTCCCTGATAGTGTCTCACTCCCTGTCTCACCTTCTTGTCCCTGATGGTGTCGAAGCAGGCGTTCTGGATGTTGTTCCCGATGTCGTGCAGTCCCATGTGACGCAGCATCATCACCGCGCTGAGAATAAGAGCCGTTGGGTTCGCCATGTCAAGTCCTGCGATGTCCGGGGCAGTGCCGTGCACCTGAACACACCGTTATATTAATATAATGCACCTGAACACACCGTTATATTAATATAATGCACCTGAACACCGTTATAATATAATGCACCTGAACACACCGTTATATTAATATATGCACCTGAACACCGTTATATTAATATAATGCACCTGAACACCGTTATATTAATATAATGCACCTGAACGCACCGTTATATTAATATAATGCACCTGAACGCACCGTTATATTAATATAATGCACCTGAACACACCGTTATATTAATATAATGCACCTTAACACACGAACAGCTTCAGCTCTTTGTTATTATTAATGATTCTTTTTGAAAGAAAGCATTTTCAATTAGTTTTCTTCTGTGCTAAAGGGTTGATATCCAATTAATGTTCAAATTAATGTGAAAATATAAAAATGAAATAAATTGAAGGAAACGAACCGATTCAAAGATGGCGACTCCGTTGGCTCCGATGTTTCCGCTGGGCGTGACTCCTAGTCCTCCGATCAGCCCGGCACACAGATCACTGGATACATCAGACATGAATACAGATCAATACATCAGACATGAATACAGATCAATACATCAGACATGAATACAGATCAATACATCAGACATGAATACAGATCAATACATCAGACATGAATACAGATCAATACATCAGACATGAATACAGATCAATACATCAGACATGAATACAGATCAATACATCAGACATGAATACAGATTCCACGGAAGGTTCCAGCCTCTCTCAATCACACCGTACACATTCATCTGCCTCCCTCACACACTTCTGGGCTTAATACCTTGCTTTATATCTGGTTTTTCATAATGCAACATGTATATTTTCTACTTTTGTTTATTTCTAGTCTTTTAATTGTTATTGTACAATGCCATTTCTTTTAATGCTGCTGCAACACACACGTTTACCAAATTGGGATCAATAAAGTACTTCTTATCTGATATCAAAGGTATCCCAACTGCAGTGTGCAACTCGATGCTGACAGGATAACAACTGGGGACTTCTAGAATTGTGCGCCTTGGGGGACTTCCTGGAGGACTTAGATCCTCTCTCCCGTCCACCAGGCGCCTTGGGGGACTTCCTGGAGGACTTAGATCCTCTCTCCCGTCCACCAGGCGCCTTGGGGGACTTCCTGGAGGACTTAGATCCTCTCTCCCGTCCACCAGGCGCCTTGGGGACTTCCTGGAGGACTTAGATCCTCTCTCCCGTCCACCAGGCGCCTTGGGGGACTTCCTGGAGGACTTAGATCCTCTCTCCCGTCCACCAGGCGCCTTGGGGGACTTCCTGGAGGACTTAGATCCTCTCTCCCGTCCACCAGGCGCCTTGGGGGACTTCCTGGAGGACTTAGATCCTCTCTCCCGTCCACCAGGCGCCTTGGGGGACTTCCTGGAGGACTTAGATCCTCTCTCCCGTCCACCAGGCGCCTTGGGGGACTTCCTGGAGGACTTAGATCCTCTCCTCTCACACATCACCGGCCCTCCCGCTGTACTTCTCGGAGACTTCAACCTCCAGACGGGGAAGATAGACGAACTAACATCTCTGTTCACCGCCTTTGCTTTCTCACTGTCTCCGTCTCCACCGACTCATAGAGCTGGCAGTGTCCTTGATCTCATGTCCTCAAGGACCTGCTCTACTTCTAACCTCTCTGTAAACCCGCTCCACGCCTCCGATCACTTCTTCATCTCATTCTCTCTACCCCTCTCCAAACATAACGAACTCATCTCCTCTCGTCCTGCACCTGTCCGCCGTAACCTCCGTTCCCTCTCTCCCTCTACCTTCGCCTCCTCGGTGCTCTCAGCCCTCCCTTCCTCTGACTCCTTCCAACTCCTGCCTCCACACTCTGCTGCAGAAACTCTCCTCTCTACTCTCTCCTCCCGTTCCTGTCTAAAACACTTGAACGCGCTGTCTTTAAACAACTCTCCTGCTATCTCCTTCCAGGTCACTCCACAGAAACTGGCCTCCTTGCTGTCTCTGAGGAACTGCACACTGCAAAGCAGCCTCCCTCTCCTCTGTCCTCGTCCTGTTGGACCTGTCTGCTGCATTCGACACGGTGAACCATCAGATCCTCCTTCACTCTCCAAGAACGTGGAGTTTCAGGCTCTGCACTTTCCCTCCTCACCTCATACCTCAAAGACCGCACCTACAGGGTCACTTGGAGAGGGTCCGAGTCCGACCCCTGTCAATTAACTGCAGGGGTCCCTCAGGGCTCTGTTCTTGGTCCCCTCCTCTTCTCCTTGTACACAAACTCGCTCGGATCAGTCATTAGCCCGCATGGTTTTTTCATACCACTGCTACGCTGACGACACCCAATGAATCCTGCCCTTCCCCCGCTCAGAGACCCAGGGCGTCGCACGCATCTCTGCTCGTCTAGCTGACATCTCTCAGTGGATGTCTGCTCATCACCTCAAGCTCAACCTTGACAAAACTGAACTGCTTTTCCTTCCGGGAAAAGATCGTCCCACTCTTGACCTGACTATCAGCATCGGCCCCTCTGTTGTTTCCCCGACTCAGACTGCAAGGACTCTGGTGGGACCCTAGATAACAACCTGTCCTTCACTGCAAACATCGCTGCTGCAACCCGCTGCTGCAGATACACGCTCTACAGCATCAGGAGGACGCGTCCCCAGCTGACCCAGAGAGCCACGCAGGTTCTGGTCCAGGCTCTCATCACCTCACGCCTAGACTACTGCAGCTCCCTCCTGCTGGTCTCCCTGCATGTGCCATCCGACCTCTCTCACCCAGAATGCAGCGGCTCGTCTTCAACCTTCCTGAATGTTCCCACCCCACGCCGCTCCTCCGCTCCCTCCACTGGCTTCCGGTAACTGCTAGAATCCACTTCAAGACCCTGGTGCTTGCGTACCATGCTGCGAATGGATCTGGCCCTTCCTACATCCAGGACATGGTTAAACCGTGCACCCCAGCACGTGCACTCCGCTCTGCATCAGCCAATCGGCTCGCTGCACCCTCGCTGCACCCTCGCTGCACCCTCACTGCGAGGGGGACCCAAGTTCCCATCAGCAGAAACACGTGGGTTTGCTATCCTGGCTCCAAGATGGTGGAACGAGCTCCCATTGACATCAGGACAGCAGAAAGCTCACACACCTTCCAGACTGAAGCTCATCTCCTTCGACTCCACCTCGAGGATAGAACTACTAACAAAGCACTTATATACTAACAAAGCACTGGCTCCTCTAAAGCCAGCTGAGGAGCACTTGAGATACTTGGCTCTATGAAACCTGATGTACTTGATGATTCTGTTTCCTTCCAGGTTGTGTCTTCCTGGTCGAACGCACTGACTGTGAGTCGCTTTGGATAAAAGCCTCAGCTCAATGTGATGTGATGAACATGACAGGATGTGTGATAGAAGAGCATCAGGACTGCTTGAGGCAGGTGATAGCTCTGTGATGAACATGATGACTCAGCCTCTGTGGAGAGAGGCATCAAGCATGCTCATTTCTGACGTGGAGCTAATCTGAAGTAAACATTGAATACTGCTTCCTGTTCCTCCATCTTGTGACTGTGTGACTCCCTCTCTAGATATCAGCATGTGAAGGACACTGCTCAGGAACTAGTCTCTGTATGTGATGACTCCTTCCCTCTGGAGAGGATCCCAGACACTTGGATCCTGAGGCTGAAGCTCGAGCCGGGGACCAGGGAGAGTCTCTAACAGTTATCAAGCATATCTTTAGTGAGAGGGTTATTGTTAAAGATCTGACCTGAGGATGTCTCCGTACAGGTTCGGCATCACGAGCACGTCGAACTGGGTGGGATCCTGAACCATCTGAAACATCACCAACACATCAAACCATTAACACTCATTCTTAATATCTACTTTAAAGAGTCCTCTCCTGCTGATGTTCAGGTGTATATCAGTATGTAGTGTCTCTACTTTAAAGAGTCCTCTCCTGCTGATGTTCAGGTGTATATCAGTATGTAGCGTCTCTACTTTAAAGAGTCCTCTCCTCTGATGTTCAGGTGGATATCAGTATGTAGCGTCTCTACTTTAAAGAGTCCCTCTCCTGCTGTTGTTCAGGTGTATATCAGTATGTAGCGTCTCTACTTTAAAGAGTCCTCTCCTGCTGATGTTCAGGTGCATATCAGTATGTAGCGTCTCTACTTTAAAGAGTCCTCTCCTGCTGATGTTCAGGTGCATATCAGTATGTAGCGTCTCTACTTTAAAGAGTCCTCTCCTGCTGATGTTCAGGTGCATATCAGTATGTAGTGTCTCTACTTTAAAGAGTCCTCTCCTGCTGATGTTCAGGTGTAGATCAGTATGTAGTGTCTCTACTTTAAAGAGTCCTCTCCTGCTGATGTTCAGGTGTAGATCAGTATGTAGTGTCTCTACTTTAAAGAGTCCTCTCCTGCTGATGTTCAGGTGTATATCAGTGTGTAGTGTCTCTACTTTAAAGAGTCCTCTCCTGCTGATGTTCAGGTGTATATCAGTGTGTAGTGTCTCTACTTTAAAGAGTCCTCTCCTGCTGATCTTCAGGTGTATATCAGTGTGTAGTGTCTCTACTTTAAAGAGTCCTCTCCTCTGATGTTCAGGTGTATATCAGTATGTAGTGTCTCTACTTTAAAGAGTCCTCTCCTGATGATGTTCAGGTGTATATCAGTATGTAGTGTCTCTACTTTAAAGAGTCCTCTGCTGCTGATGTTCAGGTGTATATCAGTATGTAGTGTCTCTACTTTAAAGAGTCCTCTCCTGCTGATGTTCAGGTGTATATCAGTATGTAGTGTCTCTACTTTAAAGAGTCCTCTCCTGCTGATGTTCAGGTGTATATCAGTATGTAGTGTCCTCTACTTTAAAGAGTCCTCTCCTGCTGAGGTTCAGGTGTATATCAGTATGTAGTGTCTCTACTTTAAAGAGTCCTCTCCTCTGATGTTCAGGTGTATATCAGTATGTAGTGTCTCTACTTTAAAAGAGTCCTCTCCTGCTTATGTTCAGGTGTATATCAGCATGTAGTGTCTCTACTTTAAAGAGTCCTCTCCTGCTGATGTTCAGGTGTATATCAGTATGTAGTGTCTCTACTTTAAAGAGTCCTCTCCTGCTGATGTTCAGGTGTATATCAGTATGTAGCGTCTCTACTTTAAAGAGTCCTCTCATGCTGATGTTCAGGTGCATATCAGTATGTAGCGTCTCTACTTTAAAGAGTCCTCTCCTGCTGATGTTCAGGTGTATATCAGTATGTAGTGTCTCTACTTTAAAGAGTCCTCTCCTGCTGATGTTCAGGTGTATTTCAGTATGTAGTGTCTCTACTTTAAAGAGTCCTCTCCTGATGATGTTCAGGTGTATATCAGTATGTAGTGTCTCTACTTTAAAGAGTCCTCTCCTGCTGATGTTCAGGTGTATTTCAGTATGTAGTGTCTCTACTTTAAAGAGTCCTCTCCTGCTGATGTTCAGGTGTATATCAGTGTGTAGTGTCTCTACTTTAAAGAGTCCTCTCTGCTGATGTTCAGGTGTATATCAGCATGTAGTGTCTCTACTTTAAAGAGTCCTCTCCTCCTGATGTTCAGGTGTATATCAGTATGTAGTGTCTCTACTTTAAAGAGTCCTCTCCTGCTGATGTTCAGGTGTATATCAGTGTGTAGTGTCTCTAATTTAAAGAGTCCTCTCTGCTGATGTTCAGGTGTATATCAGCGTGTAGTGTCTCTACTTTAAAGAGTCCTCTCCTGCTGATGTTCAGGTGTATATCAGTATGTAGTGTCTCGACTTTAAAGAGTCCTCTCCTGCTGGTGTTCAGGTGTATATCAGTATGTAGTGTCTCTACTTTAAAGAGTCCTCTCCTGCTGATGTTCAGGTGTATATCAGTATGTAGTGTCTCCACTTAAAGAGTCCTCTCCTGATGATGTTCAGGTGTATATCAGTATGTAGTGTCTCTACTTTAAAGAGTCCTCTCCTGCTGATGTTCAGGTGTGTATCAGTGTGTAGTGACTCTACTTTAAAGAGTCCTCTCCTGCTGATGTTCAGGTGTATATCAGTATGTAGTGTCTCTACTTTAAAGAGTCCTCTCCTGCTGATGTTCAGGTGTATATCAGTGTGTAGTGTCTCTACTTTAAAGAGTCCTCTCCTGCTGATGTTCAGGGGTATATCAGTATGTAGTGTCTCTACTTTAAAGAGTCCTCTCCTGCTGATGTTCAGGTGTATATCAGTGTGTAGTGTCTCTACTTTAAAGAGTCCTCTCCTGCTGATGTTCAGGTGTATATCAGTGTGTAGTGTCTCTACTTTAAAGAGTCCTCTCCTGCTGATGTTCAGGGGTATATCAGTGTGTAGTGTCTCTACTTTAAAGAGTCCTCTCCTGCTGATGTTCAGGGTATATCAGTATGTAGTGTCTCTACTTTAAAGAGTCCTCTCCTGCTGATGTTCAGGTGTATATCAGTATGTAGTGTCTCTACTTTAAAGAGTCCTCTCCTGCTGATGTTCAGGTGTATATCAGTATGTAGTGTCTCTACTTTAAAGAGTCCTCTCCTGCTGATGTTCAGGTGTATATCAGTATGTAGTGTCTCTACTTTAAAGAGTCCTCTCCTGCTGATGTTCAGGGGTATATCAGTGTGTAGTGTCTCTACTTTAAAGAGTCCTCTCCTGCTGATGTTCAGGGGTATATCAGTATGTAGTGTCTCTACTTTAAAGAGTCCTCTCCTGCTGATGTTCAGGTGTATATCAGTATGTAGTGTCTCTACTTTAAAGAGTCCTCTCCTGCTGATGTTCAGGTGTATATCAGTAGTAGTGTCTCTACTTTAAAGAGTCCTCTCCTGCTGATGTTCAGGTGTATATCAGTATGTAGTGTCTCTACTTTAAAGAGTCCTCTCCTGCTGATGTTCAGGTGTATATCAGTATGTAGTGTCTCTACTTTAAAGAGTCCTCTCCTGCTGATGTTCAGGTGCATATCAGTGTGTAGTGTCCTCTACTTTAAAGAGTCCTCTCCTGCTGATGTTCAGGTGTATATCAGTGTGTAGTGTCTCTACTTTAAAGAGTCCTCTCCTCTGATGTTCAGGTGTATATCAGTGTGTAGTGTCTCTACTTTAAAGAGTCCTCTCCTGCTGGTGTTCAGGTGTATATCAGTATGTAGTGTCTCTACTTTAAAGAGTCCTCTCCTGCTGATGTTCAGGTGGATATCAGTATGTAGTGTCTCTACTTTAAAGAGTCCTCTCCTGCTGATGTTCAGGTGTATATCAGTATGTAGTGTCTCTACTTTAAAGAGTCCTCTCCTGCTGATGTTCAGGTGTATATCAGTATGTAGTGTCTCTACTTTAAAGAGTCCTCTCCTGCTGATGTTCAGGTGTATATCAGTATGTAGTGTCTCTACTTAAAGAGTCCTCTCCTGCTGATGTTCAGGGGTATATCAGTATGTAGTGTCTCTACTTTAAAGAGTCCTCTCCTGATGATGTTCAGGTGTATATCAGTATGTAGTGTCTCTACTTTAAAGAGTTCTCTCCTGCTGATGTTCAGGTGTATATCAGTATGTAGTGTCTCTACTTTAAAGAGTTCTCTCCTGCTGATGTTCAGGTGTATATCAGTATGTAGTGTCTCTACTTTAAAGAGTTCTCTCCTGCTGATGTTCAGGTGTATATCAGTATGTAGTGTCTCTACTTTAAAGAGTCCTCTCCTGCTGATGTTCAGGTGTATATCAGTATGTAGTGTCTCTACTTTAAAGAGTTCTCTCCTGCTGATGTTCAGGTGTACATCAGTATGTAGTGTCTCTACTTTAAAGAGTTCTCTCCTGCTGATGTTCAGGTGTATATCAGTATGTAGTGTCTCTACTTTAAAGAGTCCTCTCCTGCTGATGTTCAGGTGGATATCAGTATGTAGTGTCTCTACTTTAAAGAGTCCTCTCCTGCTGATGTTCAGGTGTATATCAGTATGTAGTGTCTCTACTTTAAAGAGTTCTCTCCTGCTGATGTTCAGGTGTATATCAGTATGTAGTGTCTCTACTTTAAAGAGTCCTCTCCTGCTGATGTTCAGGTGTACATCAGTATGTAGTGTCTCTACTTTAAAGAGTCCTCTCCTGCTGATGTTCAGGTGTATATCAGTATGTAGTGTCTCTACTTTAAAGAGTCCTCTCCTGCTGATGTTCAGGTGGACATCAGTATGTAGTGTCTCTACTTTAAAGAGTCCTCTCCAGCTGATGTTCAGGTCTATATCAGTATGTAGTGTCTCTACTTTAAAGAGTTCTCTCCTGATGACTCACGTTGAGGCACACGGTGTCCAGGTACATCTCGGTGAACTTGATGTCTTTGTAGTTCTCAGCAACTTCACGACACTTCCTGAGAAACAGACCGTCTGACATCCGCCTACACACACACACACACACACACACACACACACACACACACACACACACACACACACACACACACACACACACACACACACACACACACACACACACACACACACACACACACACACACACACACACACACACACACACACACACACACACACACACACACACACACACACACACACACACACACACACACACACACACACACACACACCACACACACACACACACACACACACACACACACACACACACACACACACACACGTTTTTAAATCATTAACATGTCCCTGTATCGATGTCTCTCAGCCTTCACGCTGCTCTTCTTTAACTCTATATTAGTGTTTATGTCCCTCTTTATGCATTTATTACACGGCTTAGTTGAATACTCGATTCTGATTGGTCGATTCAGAACATGTGACACATTGTGCTAACCCAGTATTGATGATATTGATGGTTTCTCTCACGATGCTAACCCAGTATCGATGATATTGATGGTTTCTCTCACGATGCTAACCCAGTATTGATGATATTGATGGTTTCTCTCTCGATCTAACCCAGTATCGATGATATTGATGGTTTCTCTCACGATGCTAACCCAGTAATTGATGATATTGATGGCTTCACTCACGATGCTAACCCAGTATCGATGATATTGATGGTTTCTCTCACGATGCTAACCCAGTATTGATGATATTGATTGGCTTCACTCACGATGCTAACCCAGTATCGATGATATTGATGTTTCTCTCACGATGCTAACCCAGTATTGATGATATTGATGGCTTCACTCACGATGCTAACCCAGTATCGATGATATTGATGGTTTTCTCTCACGATGCTAACCCAGTATTGATGATATTGATGGCTTCACTCACGATGCTAAACCCAGTATCGATGATATTGATGGTTTCTCTCACGATGCTAACCCAGTATTGATGATATTGAATGGCTTCCTCACGATGCTACCAGTATCGATGATATTGATGATTGATTTTCTCTCATGATGCTAACCCAGTATCGATGATATTGATGGTTTTCTCTCATGATGCTAACCCAGTATTGATGATATTGATTGTTTCTCTCATGATGCTAACCCAGTAATTGATGATATTGATGGTTTTTCTCTCATGATGCTAACCAGTATCGATGATTTGATGGTTTCTCTATTTTCTCTCACGATGCTAACCAGTATCGATGATATTGATGGTTTCTCTCACGATGCTAACCCAGTATCGATGATATTGATGGTTTCTCTCACGATGCTAACCCGTATCGATGATATTGATGGTTTCTCTCACGATGCTAACCCAGTATCGATGATATTGATGGTTTCTCTCATGATGCTAACCCAGTATCGATGATATTGATTGGTTTCTCTCATGATGCTAACCCAGTAATCGATGATATTGATGGTTTCTCTCACTGATGCTAACCCAGTATCGATGATATTGATGGTTTTCTCTCATGATGCTAACCCAGTATCGATGATATTGATGGTTTCTCTCATGATGCTAACCCAGTATTGATGATATTGATGGTTTCTCTCATGATGCTAACCCAGTATTGATGATATTGATGGCTTCTCTCACGATGCTAACCCAGTATTGATGATATTGATGGTTTCTCTCACGATGCTAACCCAGTATCGATGATATTGATGGTTTCTCTCATGATGCTAACCCAGTATTGATGATATTGATTGTTTCTCTCATGATGCTAACCCAGTATTGATGATATTGATGGTTTCTCTCACGATGCTAACCCAGTATTGATGATATTGATGGTTTTCTCTCACGATGCTAACCCAGTATCGATGATATTGATGGTTTTCTCTCACGATGCTAACCCAGTATCGATGATATTGATGGTTTCTCTCACGATGCTAACCCAGTATCGATGATATTGATGGTTTCTCTCATGATGCTAACCCAGTATCGATGATATTGATGGTTTCTCTCATGATGCTAACCCAGTATTGATGATATTGATGGTTTCTCTCATGATGCTAACCCAGTATTGATGATATTGATGGCTTCTCTCACGATGCTAACCCAGTATTGATAATATTGATGGTTTCTCTCACGATGCTAACCCAGTATCGATGATATTGATGGTTTCTCTCATGATGCTAACCCAGTATTGATGATATTGATTGTTTCTCTCATGATGCTAACCCAGTATTGATGATATTGATGGTTTCTCTCACGATGCTAACCCAGTATTGATGATATTGATGGTTTCTCTCACGATGCTAACCCAGTATCGATGATATTGATGGTTTCTCTCACGATGCTAACCCAGTATCGATGATATTGATGGTTTCTCTCACGATGCTAACCCAGTATCGATGATATTGATGGTTTCTCTCACGATGCTAACCCAGTATCGATGATATTGATGGTTTCTCTCACGATGCTAACCCAGTATCGATGATATTGATGGTTTCTCTCACGATGCTAACCCAGTATTGATGATATTGATGGTTTCTCTCACGATGCTAACCCAGTATCGATGATATTGATGGTTTCTCTCACGATGCTAACCCAGTATCGATGATATTGATGGCTTCACTCACATGATGTTAGCCTTATGAACGGCCGTCACGCTGCTCCTCTGATTGTTTCGGGCGTATTCGAAGGCGTATTCTGCGATGCGTCGACTGGCGTCCTCCGTGATCAGTTTGATGCTCTGAACCACGCCTTCCACGATCTGAGGAACAAGAGGAGAAGAAGATGAAGAGGAGGAAGAGGAAGTGGAGGAGGAAGAGGAGGAGATGCATCTGAAGAGTAACGAAAAGTGTAAAACAACAGGAATGAAGATGGACTTCATAAGAACATCAGGGATCAGACAGGAAGTGACATCATCACCATCACAGCCACAGGAAGTGACATCACATCCACAGACTGCCAGCTGATCTTCAGGTTTATTATACAGAGCGACACGCTGAGCTCAGAGGGATTTAAATCATATAAAGACTAAAAATGAACAGAAATACTTGGATTTTAATTAATATTTAAATGTTAAAAATGTAGGAGAAAAAAATAAATCTTATATTTAATTCAAGTTTTAAATCAAAGACAAACATAATTAAACGTGGGGTAGGTAAGTTTCAGAAACCGGCTCGAGTGCACTCAAATTTGAAAGTACGCAGCCGAAAAGAATCCGCCCCTTCCTTCAGACTTCCTTACAGAGCACCTCCTCCAACACACACGAACGCGCAATGCACGCCCAATGAGGGCACGAGATACATGTGTGCGTGCAGGAGATGGAAGGCTGACCGACAGGGCGGCAATCGTGCAGGTCGTACTTTTTACAGTATCACGGCTTCTTCCACAGATGACATTTTTTTATATATTTGTTGTCAAAGCTCTTCAGATATTCATTGCTGTCGGGATGTTTAGAGCATTCCATGGAATACAACAAGTCGAGCCGGTTTCTCAAACGTACCTACCCCACCTTTAAGTATTGTCTAAAAAAGACAAATCTAAAATATTCTCTGAAATAAAGTCGTAACATTTGGAGAACAATTTTAATATTTAGTTAAAGTTGTAAATAAATATTCTCAAAAATAAGATCTATTCATTAATTTAAAAAAGCCAAATTACACTTAAGACATATACAACTGCAACACAAGTAACACACACACACAATGCAATATCCTTTTCAATTTCAAAGAACACAAATTATATACATTAATATATACAGTGGGGCAAAAAAGTATTTAGTCAGCCACCAATTGTGCAAGTTCTCCCACTTCAGAAGGTGAGAGGCCTGTAATGTTCCTCCTGGTTCACTTCAACGATGAGAGACAGGGGGGGGGGGGGGGAGAATCCAGGAAATCACTTTGTAGGATTTTTAAAGAATTTATTTGCAGATTTTGGTGGAAAATAAATATCTGGTCAATAACAAAAGTTCATCTCAATACTTTGTTATATACCCTTTGTTGGCAACGACAGAGGTCAAAGGTGTTCTGTAGTCTCCACGAGGTGTTCACTGGTGCTGGTACGTTGGCCCGTTCCTCCAGCAGATCTCCTCTAGAGCAGGGATGCTTTGGGGCTGTCGCTAGGCAACACGGACTTTCAACTCCCTCCACAGATGTTCTATGGGGCTGAGATCTGGAGACTGGCTAGGCCACTCCAGGACCTTGAAATGCTTCTTACGAAGCCACTCCTTCGTTGCCCGGGCGGTGTGTTTGGGATCATTGTCATGCTGAAAGACCCAGCCACGTTTCATCTTCAATGCCCTTGCTGATGGAAGGAGGTTGTCACTCAAAGTCTCTCGATACATGGCCCCATTCATTCTTTCCTCTACACGGATCAGTCGTCCTGGTCCCTCTGCAGAAAGCCCCACAGCCTGATGGTCCCAGCCCCATGTTTCACAGCAGGTGGTCTTTGGAGGCAACTCAGCATTCTTTCTCCTCCAAACACGTCTAGCTGAGTTTTTACCAACAGTTCTATTTCAGTTTCATCTGACCAGATGACATCCTCCCAATCCTCTTCTGGATCATCTAATGCTCTCTAGCAGACTTCAGACGGGCCTGGACATGTCCTGGCTTCAGCAGGGGGACACGTCTGGCACTGCAGGGTTTGAGTCCCTGGCGGCGTAGTGTGTTCCTGATGGTAGCCTTTGTGACTCTGGTCCCAGCTCTCTGCAGGTCATGGACTCAGTCCCCCGTGTGGTTCTGGATCTCTGCTCACCGGTCTTGTTTCACGTTGACCCCACGGGGGGAGGTCTGCGTGGAGCCCAGATCGAGGGAGATTATCAGTGGTCTTGTATGTTTCTTCACACCGAGCTGCTACCTGTTGCAGATGCAGTCTTCCCAGCCTGCTGCAGGTCTACCATTTAGTTTCTGGAGTCCTTTGACAGCTCTCTGGTCTTGGCCACAGTGGAGTTTGTAGTGTGACGGTTTGAGGTCGTGGACAGGTGTCTTTTATACTGATAACGAATTCAAACAGGTTCCAGTAATACAGGTAACGAGAGGAGGACAGAGGAGGCTCTGAGAGGAGGACAGAGGAGGCTCTGAGAGGAGGACAGAGGAGGCTCTGAGAGGAGAAGGTACAGGTCTGTGAGAGCCAGACATCTGGTTTCTTTGGAGGAGACCAAATACTTACTTTACCAATTCATTCATTAAAGATCCTACAAAGTGACTTCCTGGATTCTCCCCCCCCCCCCGTCTCTCTCGTTGAAGTGAAGGAGGAACTTTAGAGGCCTCATCTTTTTAACTGGGAGAACTTGGTGGCTGACTAAATACTTGTTTGCCCCACTGTAAATAACAATAACTATAAAACAACAATACTGTAGAATAACTAAATGAATGCCGTGAATACACCAAAATACACGCGTTGAAGCGCTGATTACTACGCGCCCTCCCCCCCACGCGTGAGCCGAATATTCTCTGCTGATTACTACCGAATATCCGGAGCCCGAAAAATGGTATTCGGGACAGCCCTAGTGTGTGTGTGTGTGTGTGTGCGTGCGTGCGTGTGCGTGCGTGTGCGTGCGTGTGTGTGTGTGTGTGTGCGTCTCACCAGGTGCTCTATCCCACTGTACTCCCCCTCAGTGTTCTCTCTGATGGTCACCAGGTTCACGTCGGTGTACGGAGTCTTGTATCCCTCGATGGAGACGCACGGCCGCACGTTGGCGTAGAGATCGAAGGTCTTTCTGAGCAGAAGGTTCATGGAGGGGTGCCCGGCCGCGATGGGGGTCTTCAGGGGGCCTGAGAGAGATCAATACATATATATAACACCTGAGAGATCAATACATATATATAACGCCTGAGAGAGATCAATACATATATACAGATTTATAAAATGGATATGTCAAATCAAGCAATCTGATTGGTTCTTAGCCGTGATATAATGAGCGTATATCACGGGTAGAATTAGTGCTGCGTACCTGGACTCACATTCAGGTCCGGACTCATAAGCCCTAGCTGTGATATACTGAGCCAGGCCACGCCCCCTAGCTGTGATCTACTGAGCCAGACCACGCCCCCTAGCTGTGATATACTGAGCCAGACCACGCCCCCTAGCTGTGATATACTGAGCCAGGCCACGCCCCCTAGCTGTGATATACTGAGCCAGACCACGCCCCCTAGCTGTGATACACTGAGCCAGACCACGCCCCCTAGCTGTGATACACTGAGCACAGACCACGCCCCCTAGCTGTGATCTACTGAGCCAGACCACGCCCCCTAGCTGTGATATACTGAGCCAGACCACGCCCCTAGCTGTGATATACTGAGCACAGACCACGCCCCCTAGCTGTGATATACTGAGCACAGACCACGCCCCCTAGCTGTGATATACTGAGCCAGGCCACGCCCCCTAGCTGTGATATACTGAGCCAGACCACGCCCCCTAGCTGTGATACACTGAGCCAGACCACGCCCCCTAGCTGTGATATACTGAGCCAGACCACGCCCCCTAGCTGTGATACACTGAGCCAGACCACGCCCCCTAGCTGTGATATACTGAGCCAGACCACGCCCCCTAGCTGTGATATACTGACCACGCCCTGAAGCTGTTGCTTACATAGAGAGATCACTATCAGTGCATTAGCTCCTCCCACCTTTCAGGCCGATCTTGCTCTGGTCCATGGACTCCTTGCAGTCGGGGGGATCATCCAGCGCCCGCCGGGCCCTTGGATGGCCGTCACGTTCCTCTCCTCCCATTGGATAGGAGCCTGCACACACACACACACACACACACACACACACACACACACACACACACACACACACACACACACACACACACACACACACACACACACACACACACACACACACACACACACACACACACACACACACAATTTAGGATTGTGGAAACAGTATTCTGTGCATACAAACTGAAAGATTGACAATAAAGTTAACTTTGACATACAGAGACACCCCTCCACAGTGTGTGTGTGTGTGTGTGTGTGTGTGTGTGTGTGTGTGTGTGTGTGTGTGTGTGTGTGTGTGTGTGTGTCTCTCACTTTAGCAGCCTCAAAGATCTTCATCACAGCGTTGGAGATCTCCGGTCCGATGCCGTCTCCTGGGATCATCGTCACCGTCTGCATCTGTGGTCAGAGAGAGGTCAGAGGTCAGAGAGAGGTCAGAGAGAGGTCAGAGGTCAGAGAGAGGTCAGAGGTCAGAGGCGAGGAGACGAGAGGAGAGGAAGAGAGGAGATGAGAGGAGCTGATTTCTGGACTATCAGCACTGGTCTTAGTGGTCCTGATCCTGAAGGGGGGGGTCCTGGGGTCAGATGGGGGTTACCTTCAGACCAGAACTGGAACTCAGAGGGGTGAGTGACCTCTGACCCCTCTGGGTGTGTGTGTGTGTGTGTGTGTGTGTGTGTGTGTGTCTCACCCCTCTCCTGGAGAAAGCAGCAGTCAGGGGTCTCGTCGCCCCCCCCACCACCTGAGACAGCTGCGGAGACATGAAGAAGGTCAACATTTCATTATCTCAAATCAAGCAATCTGATTGGTTCTTAGCCGTGATATAATGAGCGTGTATCACGGGTACAATTGGAGTTACTTTTCACAACAAGTCAGTATCCCTCCGCGGGGAAGTGACGGGGCAGAACCTCCTCGTTACGCAGCGGTCCAGACACAGACGGCCAGGGTTTCCCACATAGAATATACTTGGGCGGGCCGCCCAGGTATATTAACAGCCGCCCAGGTATATTAACGGCCTCCCAGGTATATTAACGGCCGCCCAGGTATATTAACGGCCTCCCAGGTATATTAACGGCCGCCCAAGTATATTAACAGCCGCCCGGGTATATTAACGGCCTCCCGGGTATACTAACGGCCGCCCGGGTATATTAACGGCCGCCCGGGTATATTAACGGCCGCCCGGGTATATTAACGGCCGCCCGGGTATACTAACGGCCGCCCGGGTATATTAACGGCCGCCCGGGTATACTAACGGCCGCCCGGGTATATTAACGGCCTCCCGGGTATACTAACGGCCGCCCGGGTATATTAACGGCCGCCCGGGTATATTAACGGCCGCCCGGGTATATTAACGGCCTCCCAGGTATATTAACGGCCGCCCAGGTATATTAACGGCCGCCCAGGTATATTAACGGCCTCCCAGGTATATTAACGGCCGCCCAGGTATATTAACGGCCTCCCAGGTATATTAACGGCCGCCCAAGTATATTAACGGCCGCCCGGGTATATTAACGGCCTCCCGGGTATACTAACGGCCGCCCGGGTATATTAACGGCCGCCCGGAGTATATTAACGGCCGCCCGGGTATATTAACGGCCGCCCGGGTATATTAACGGCCGCCCGGGTATACTAAACGGCCGCCCGGGTATATTAACGGCCGCCCGGGTATACTAACGGCCGCCCGGGTATACTAACGGCCGCCCGGGTATATTAACGGCCGCCCCGGGTATACTAACGGCCGCCCGGGTATACTAACGGCCTCCAGGTATATTAACGGCCGCCCAGGTATACTAACGGCCTCCCGGGTATATTAACGGCCGCCCGGGTATATTAACGGCCGCCCGGGTATACTAACGGCCGCCCGGGTATATTAACGGCCGCCCGGGTATACTAACGGCCTCCCAGGTATATTAACGGCCGCCCGGGTATACTAACGGCCGCCCGGGTATATTAACGGCCGCCCGGGTATATTAACGGCCTCCCAGGTATATTAACGGCCGCCCGGGTATACTAACGGCCTCCCAGGTATATTAACGGCCGCCCGGGTATACTAACGGCCGCCCGGGTATATTAAACGGCCGCCCGGGTATATTAACGGCCTCCCAGGTATATTAACGGCCGCCCAGGTATATTAACGGCCGCCCAGGTATATTTCGCGACCCATTTAGTTTTTTTTTTTTTAATAATTTTTTTTTTAATAATTTTTTTTTTTATTCGTCCGTGACCACGACGCCATCTGCGATCGATTAACTTGTGGACAATGATCCCTCGCTCCCTTGCACTGATCTCGCCTCCTTCTGGCCTGTTAAGTGGCCTGCCTCACACAGGGGGACTGGCTGTCCACATGATGTGGCCTGCCGACATGGCCACTGTCATACAGATCATAAATCAAAGCCTTGATTGGTCTCTGTGTCATTCAAGCTCGGGATAACCTCAGCTCAGGTGAGGTGAAGGACTCTCTGAGTGTTCAGAAAGTTAACTTAGTCTAAGTTCTCAGTGGGTCTCAAACGGTGTGGTCACCAGTTATGTAAACACATATTTCCATTTGAGAGGGTAGTGATTGGTCTAATGGATAGTGAGGTGGGCTGAAGATCGGAAGGCTGTGAGTTCAAATCCCGCGAGGAACACCACCACTAGTGCCCTTGAGTAAGGCACTGAGCCCTCAGTTACTCCGGGGAGGATGTCCCTGTAATCGGTCATTATAAGTCGCTTTGGATAAAAGCGTCAGCTAAATGAAATGTAATGTGATTAGTAAAATATGCATGAATAAATAAATAAAAAGTTAACTGGGTGAAAAAAGGTAAAATACACTTTTAAAACTTGTTGAGAGAAAACTAGTCTTTGCTGCTGCCT
>JAMFTG010003001.1:0-23147 GCA_023974075.1 Chaenocephalus aceratus
CCCATAGTGATAGCCCTATAGTTTAAATCTACTACCCACACATGAACATATGGAAATGGGTTACTTTAAAAAAAATTAAAAAAATGTATTTAGGAACCTATCCATGTGATTTTTAGTGGGGGTCGACCTCAAATCCTCTAGGGGGTCCAGGGGCATGCCCCCCCGGTAAGATTTTATTTTGGAGTTAAATGCATCAATCTGGTGCATTTTGAGGGGAAAATAAAGAGACTAGATCTATGGAAACACCTATATTAAACAGAACTGTATACATTTCAATAATCATAAAATCATGGCCATAACCAACAACATACCATTTCCAATATGAAAAAAACACTGAAACTTGTTTATTAATTTATTTTGGTTCATTTATAGTTGTGAGTGTGTCTGTGCTCCTGAATCACCCTCTCCTGTCTCCCTCCTCTCCCCCTCTCCCCCCTCTCCCTCCTCTCCCCCTCTCCCCCTCTCCTCTCCCTCCTCTCCCCCTGCTCCTCTTTGAGGCAGCAGCAAAGACTAGTTTTCTCTCAACAAGTTTTAAAAGTGTATCTTACCTTTTTTCACCCAGTTAACTTTTAATTTATTTATTCATGCGTATTTTACTAATCACATTACATTTCATTGAGCTGACGCTTTTATCCAAAGCGACTTATAATGACCGATTACAGAGACATCCTCCCTGGAGTAACTGAGGGCTCAGTGCCTTGCTCAAGGGCACACTAGTGGTGGTGTTCCTCGCGGGATTTGAACTCACAACCTTCCGATCTTCAGCCCACCTCGCTATCCATTAGACCAGGGGTGGGGAACCTTTTTCCTCTCAAGGGCCATTTCAATGTTTTCAACATCCTCCGAGGGCCGTACACATTATTGACCTCTGCTTAAAAATACTAAAATCACAGCCCATTCATTTGGCCTGTCTTTCATGCTGTGCAAAGATAAAGCAACCTCTTCATCCAGATATCTTGCCATGACTCGTGCATGCATACACGTGCACGCATACACGTGCACGGTTGTGGCATTACCACCAAAACAGAAAGATATGGACACAAGATGTGTGCAAATGTATTTAGTTTCCTATCCATGTGAACATGATTTAAGTGGGGGGGGACTAACCTCCTCTAGGGGGGTCCCATGCTCGCCCGGGAAGATTTCTTTTTTAAATATTGAAGTTAAAAGCATCAATCTGGTGCACTTTGAGAGCAACATTAAGAGATCTATGGATACAACTCTCAACACCCAGATGAAACAGAACTGTAAACAGATTTTCTTTTTCTTTATGGATATTTTACAAATCACTCTCCTTTCAAACTGTATTCTTCTTTATTAATAACAACTTGTTTTTACTGTCATATAGTATTTTATACCCGTTTACTTTATTTTCTTGTGTTTTTATAACTATAATGATCATGTAAAGATGTGCCTTTACCTCACTGGTGGTAGAAAAAGATTCTTATATTCGTTAGCATAGCTAGCTAACCAGATGCTAATAACAACACAGTTATTGACTGTATGATCAGTGTGACAGATGAGCAGATCGCCACTGGGCTTTCAGCTAAAGACACAGACACGCAGAAACTGCAGCATGTGTACGGACTTATGGGTACTGCAATTTGTGAAGTCCCGGCCCGGAGCCGCGTTCTGGTGCTCTCCGTCAGAACTGCATCCCTGTCAGACCACGTGATGACACGTTAGGCTTGTGTTGTGTTCAAGGACCCTGACCTTGGCCAGGAAAAACAGGCACTCGCTTGTTTCGTTTTTGGTCTAGATTTCTTTAATTTTTTTTCTTTTTTGCGTGTGTTTATAAATTACCTCGAGGGCCGTACCAAATGGTCTCGCGGGCCGTATACAGCCCGGGGGCCGGAGGTTCCCCACCCCTGCATTAGACCAATCACTACCCTCTCAAATGGAAATATGTGTTTACATAAACGGTGACCACACCGTTTGAGACCCACTGAGAACTTAGACTAAGTTAACTATCTAAACACTCAGAGAGTCCTTTACCTCACCTGAGCTGAGCTTATCCCAAGCTTGAATGACACACAGAGACCAATCAAGGGCTTTGATTTATGATCTGTATGACAGTGGCCATGTCGGCAGGCCACATCATGTGGACAGCCAGTCACCCTGTGTGAGGCAGACCACTTAACAGGCCAGAAGGAGGCGAGATCAGTGCAAGGGAGCGAGGGATCATTGTCCACAAGTCAATCGATCGCAGATGGCGTCGTGGTCACGGACGAATAAAAAAAAAATTATAAAAAAAAAAAAAAACCTAAATGGGTCGCGAAATATACCTGGGCGGCCGTTAATATACCTGGGCGGCCGTTAATATACCTGGGCGGCCGTTAATATACCTGGGCGGCCGTTAATATACCTGGGCGGCCGTTAATATACCTGGGCGGCCGTTAATATACCTGGGCGGCCGTTAATATACCTGGGCGGCCCGCCCAAGTATAGTCTATGTGTGGGAAACCCTGCCTTCATCACACACACCAGTGTTTCCCCTATATACAAATAGTGGCGGCGCAGCACCGCTGCTGAAATATGCGCGCCGCTGCTAGGGGGCGCAGCCAGGTACCCAAAAAATACAAATATTTTTTTTACTTTTTATTTTTCATCAAAATAATAATAAGTGGCGACCCTTTTTCATTGTTGATGGTTTATGTGGATTTGTAGTATTTGTGTTACTGTATGTTCAATAAAGGTGTATTTTTGCTAAATCTTGAGACATTGCCACTGTATGTACTGGCAGGGCCGATTTTTGGCAGAGGCGCCAGATCTGGGGAGCTGGCAGCTCTGGGAGGGGAAAAAACATTTTGACCGTTGGCGCTCATCCTAATGTTCGGCCTTGATGTAACAACATTCATAATTGAGTAAATGTAACACCCTTTTCACCCCGGTTACACTTTCCATCTGCCCTGTACGATGGGCGCTGCAAGTGATGAAAGTGGGGGATGTTGGCTTATCAGGCGCCCGCTGCTCACAGCCAGCGTGGGAGCGAGAGAGAGAGAGGGCGCACCGGTACCGGCACTGTTGTTATTAGCATCTGGTGCTAGCTGCGCTAACGGATATAAGAAGTAGATGTTTCTAGAACCAGGG
Source organism: Chaenocephalus aceratus (assembly GCA_023974075.1). Classification (NCBI taxonomy): domain Eukaryota; kingdom Metazoa; phylum Chordata; class Actinopteri; order Perciformes; family Channichthyidae; genus Chaenocephalus; species Chaenocephalus aceratus. Next base: position 3,091 of record JAMFTG010003001.1, read on the forward strand.
TGGAGGAGAGCTCTCCTGTCAGACTGAGAGGCTCAGTGAGGATAAGGACTCTGAGTGTTTAGATAGTAGGGGTGTTGTAACGGTATACGTACCCGTACCGAAATTATTCGGTATCGGCCCTACGTGTGTACCGAACGAATATAACGTTAAACGTAAAAAATTGAGAACAACTTCTTGGAAGTACCGTACTTTTCGGACTATAAAGCGCACCTGCATATGAGCCGCAGCAGCTAAACTGTCCGTCTGTCTTGCTCTCGTTCCGTCTCTCGGTTCCACTTTTACTTTGGCGCGCTACGTGTCTCACTCTTTTCCGGCCTCCAGCTTTTCCTGCTGGAGCCCGCCGCTTAAAGGTGGCGGGCGCGGACCGGTCAGAGCCCATAGTGTTAAAGGTGGTTAATTTTACCTGTAAAATCCATAGATTTAGGAGGTCCCCTAGTGGCCGTTAGCTGTACAAAAAAGTCGCGGCTTATAGTCCGAAAAGTACGGTAACCTCAGGTAATTGCTCACATTGGGTTCAACGCGTCATCGAGCGAGCAAGTCATTTCATTGGACGAGAGGCATACAATGAGAGCTGGTCAGAGGGATGCGTTCAAATGTAGTCAGTAATTTGAGGAACTGTCGAAATGGCGAACGCAGATAAAGTTGAGCTCGTAAATCCTCCAGCATCATTGAAGTCTCCGGTTTGGGAACATGTTGGTTTCGCAGTTACGAACAAGAATGACGGACAAAGACAGGTGGACCGAACCAAAGCCGTTTGTCGGCATTGCTCAACTAACATTGGTTACGCGGCTGGTGATACATCAAACTTGCACACTCGTTTGAATAAAAACAGGTTTGAAATCATTCCAATGTAAACTATAGGACATTAAACCAGACATATCGTTAATAAATGTTAACTAGGTAAAATAAGATATGAATGAACAACAGAAATAAAATAAGCTACATGTATTTGTTATTGGCTATGGGTTATTGGTTATGTTCACATACTTATTTGATTATTAAAATGTAAACCGATCTTTTTCATATGGGTGTTTAGAGTTGTCCCCCCTAGATCAGGTCTCTAGTATTGTGTGCTCAAAGTGCACCAGATTGAAGCATTTTACTTTACCCCCGGACCCCCCAGAGGATGTAACGTCCACCCCCCAATTCAGACATGTTCATATAATACTGAATACATTTGAAGCCATTTTGACGTATATGACCTACGTCAATAAGTTTCTGTTTTTGTAGTGTATTGTCTTTTGAAGAGATTTTTCATTTATATATAAAATCTCGCCTCGAGCAGCAAATAGTCTGGAGCCGGCCCTGGTGCTAGGCCTCAAGAGCCTTTCTTGTGCTAGCACATAGAAACAAATTGGTGGGGCGCACTTCGCACGCGCCTTAAGGTGTAAGGTGGTGTTGGGGTGGAGCAGGCGGTGTTAGGTGGTGCAGGGTGGTGTTAGGGTGGAGCGGGTGGTTGTAAGGTGGTGCAGGGTGGTGTTAGGGTGGTGTTAGGGTGGTGTTAGGGTGGAGCAGGCGGTGTTAGGGTGGAGCAGACTGTGTGGGTGGTGTAGGGTGATGCAGGGTGGTGCGGGTGATGCAGGGTGGTGTAGGGTGATGCAGGGTGGTGTTAGGGTGGTGTTAGGGTGGTGTAAGGTGAAATAGGTGGTGTAAGGTGAAATAGGTGGTGTTAGGGTGGAGCGGGTGGAGCACCTGATCTCGTAGCGCAGAGCCTCAGTGAACAGCTGCAGCAGCAGGAAGGCAGCTCTGCAGTCGGAGCCGTAGTTGAACAGGCTGAACACCAACATCTCCATGAAGCAGGTGGAGCGGCTCTGAGGCATCAGGAAGATCAGCTGGGCCAGGTAGAGGGGCTGAGTCTGAAACACAGGTAGATCAGGTGTTACCTGCAGCAGGTAGATCAGGTGTTACCTGCAGCAGGTAGATCAGGTGTTACCTGCAGCAGGTAGATCAGCAGGTAGATCAGGTGTTACCTGCAGCAGGTAGATCAGGGGTTACCTGCAGCAGGTAGATCAGGTGTTACCTGCAGCAGGTAGATCAGGTGTTTACCTGCAGCAGGTAGATCAGCAGGTAGAACAGGTGTTACCTGCAGCAGGTAGATCAGGTGTTACCTGCAGCAGGTAGATCAGCAGGTAGATCAGCAGGTAGATCAGGTGTTACCTGCAGCAGGTAGATCAGCAGGTAGATCAGGTGTTACCTGCAGCAGGTAGACCAGGTGTTACCTGCAGCAGGTAGATCAGGTGTTACCTGCAGCAGGTAGATCAGGTGTTACCTGCAGCAGGTAGATCAGGTGTTACCTGCAGCAGGTAGATCAGGTGTTACCTGCAGCAGGTAGATCAGGTGTTACCTGCAGCAGGTAGATCAGGTGTTACCTGCAGCAGGTAGATCAGGTGTTACCTGCAGCAGGTAGATCAGGTGTTACCTGCAGCAGGTAGAACAGGTGTTACCTGCAGCAGGTAGATCAGGTGTTACCTGCAGCAGGTAGACCAGGTGTTACCTGCAGCAGGTAGACCAGGTGTTACCTGCAGCAGGTAGATCAGGTGTTACCTGCAGCAGGTAGACCAGGTGTTACCTGCAGCAGGTAGACCAGGTGTTACCTGCAGCAGGTAGACCAGGTGTTACCTGCAGCAGGTAGATCAGGTGTTACCTGCAGCAGGTAGACCAGGTGTTACCTGCAGCAGGTAGATCAGGTGTTACCTGCAGCAGGTAGAACAGGTGTTACCTGCAGCAGGTAGATCAGCAGGTAGATCAGGTGTTACCTGCAGCAGGTAGATCAGGTGTTACCTGCAGCAGGTAGATCAGCAGGTAGATCAGGTGTTACCTGCAGCAGGTAGATCAGCAGGTAGATCAGGTGTTACCTGCAGCAGGTAGATCAGCAGGTAGATCAGGTGTTACCTGCAGCAGGTAGAACAGGTGCTGGTAGGCCTCCAGTCTCTCCTCCTCTCGCGGCTCAGAGCCTTCAGACCTTTACTCCTCTCAACGTCCATCATGTCCGACAGCTGCTCCTTGTTCTTCCTCGTCAGCTTCTTACAGTGAGACACCACTTCCTGTTCACACAGAGAGACAGGTGAGAGACAAACACCTGTTCAGGTACATGAGCAACCTCAATCTGAGCAGCTTTATTTACATGAGTAGCTTTATTTACCTGAGCAGCTGTTGTTACCTGTATTTACCTGCAGTATGTACCTCAATACCTGTATTTACCTGCAGTATGTACCTGAGCACCTGTATTTACCTGCAGTGTGTACCTCAACACCTGTATTTACCTGCAGTGTGTACCTCAACACCTGTATTTACCTGCAGTGTGTACCTGAGCACCTGTATTTACCTGCAGTATGTACCTCAACACCTGTATTTACCTGCAGTATGTACCTCAATACCTGTGTTTACCTGCAGTGTGTACCTGAGCACCTGTATTTACCCGCAGTGTGTACCTGAGCACCTGTATTTACCTGCAGTATGTACCTGAGCACCTGTATTACCTGCAGTATGTACCTAAGCACCCTGTATTTACCTGCAGTATGTACCTGAGCACCTGTATTTACCTGCAGTATGTACCTGAGCACCTGTGTTTACCTGCAGTATGTACCTAAGCACCTGTATTTACCTGCAGTGTGTACCTGAGCACCTGTATTTACCTGCAGTATGTACCTCAACACCTGTGTTTACCTGCAGTATGACCTAAGCACCTGTATTTACCTGCAGTATGTACCTGAGCACCTGTATTTACCTGCAGTATGTACCTGAGCACCTGTATTTACCTGCAGTATGTACCTGAGCACCTGTATTATTACCTGCAGTATGTACCTGAGCACCTGTATTACCTGCAGTGTGTACCTAAGCACCTGTATTTACCTGCAGTATGTACCTGAGCACCTGTATTTACCTGCAGTATTGTACCTGAGCACCTGTATTTACCTGCAGTATTTACCTGCAGTATACTGAGCACCTGTATTTACCTGCAGTATGTACCTGAGCACCTGTATTTACCTGCAGTGTGTACCTAAGCACCTGTATTTACCTGCAGTATGTACCTGAGCACCTGTATTTACCTGCAGTATGTACCTAAGCACTTGTATTTACCTGCAGTATGTACCTAAGCACTTGTATTTACCTGCAGTATGTACCTGAGCACCTGTATTTACCTGCAGTATATACCTAAGCACTTGTATTTACCCGCAGTATGTACCTAAGCACTTGTATTTACCTGCAGTATGTACCTGAGCACCTGTATTTACCTGCAGTAGTACCTGAGCACCTGTATTACCTGCAGTGTGTACCTAAGCACTTGTATTTACCCGCAGTATGTACCTGAGCACCTGTATTTACCTGCAGTGTGTACCTGAGCACCTGTATTTACCTGCAGTGTGTACCTAAGCACCTGTATTTACCTGCAGTGTGTACCTGAGCACCTGTATTTACCTGCAGTGTGTACCTAAGCACCTGTATTTACCTGCAGTATGTACCTGAGCACCTGTATTTACCTGCAGTGTGTACCTGAGCACCTGTATTTACCTGCAGCGTGTACCTGAGCACCTGTATTTACCTGCAGCGTGTACCTGAGCACCTGTATTTACCTGCAGTATGTACCTGAGCACCTGTATTTACCTGCAGTATGTACCTGAGCACCTGTATTTACCTGCAGTATGTACCTGAGCACCTGTATTTACCTGCAGTATGTACCTGAGCACCTGTATTTACCTGCAGTATGTACCTGAGCACCTGTATTTACCTGCAGTATGTACCTAAGCACCTGTATTTACCTGCAGCGTAGCCCTGTTTCGCACCAGCAGGCCGATCTTCAGGTCCATCAGGTGCAGGTCGGCCTCCAGCTGCCGATTGGACCGGATGCTCCTCACCACCTCCTCCCTCAGACGCAGAAGCTCCGCCTCCTCTCTGATGTCACCGTCCCCCAGGTCCACAGGTGAAGAAACTTCCTGACCACCGACAGGGGGGGCGTGGTCGAGTGCACTGTGACAGGTGATGGGAGGAGGGGCTTAATAAGTCTGCCAACAAGTGGGCGTGGCTTAATCAGACTGACAGCACGTGAGGGAGGGGCTTAATAAGATTGACAATCGATTAGGGAGGGGCATAATAGGACTGACAACAGGTGGGGGAGGGGCTTAAGGATCTCACCCAGCATCCTGTACTCCCCCCGCGCCTGGCTGGCCCTGAAGAAGGCCTGGATCTTCACCACAGCGCCCACCTGCACGCACACACACACACACACACACCCCATCAGAGGGGGGGTCTACAGACACAGGTTCTGCAGGGGAGGTTAAAACAAACTGTTTTTTCACCTGACGCCTGAAGAAGCTGAGCCGAGCTCGGTACTTCCTGCGGGCCGACCACATCCTGAACATCGCCTGGATCTGTAACACACAACACACACTGATAACACACACTCTGATAACACACACTCTGATGGTGTCTGATATCTCTCTCTGATGGTGTCTGATCTATCTCTCTGATGGTCTCACCTTGACCACGGCTCTCCAGTTCAGGTAGAGCACCTGCAGCCTCTGCCGGTAGACCCTCTGCTGCAGAACCCTCCTCCAGTGAGCCTGAACCAGAGACAGGAACCAGTGAGCATCATGAAACCAGTAGGACCAGCAGGGGGCAGCAGAGTATCGTACGAGGACCTCGCCCGTACGAGGACCTCGCCCGTACGAGGACCTCGCCCGTACGAGGAGCTCGCCCGTACGAGGAGCTCGCCCGTACGAGGAGCTCGCCCGTACGAGGAGCTCGCCCGTACGAGGAGCTCGCCCGTACGAGGAGCTCGCCCGTACGAGGAGCTCGCCCGTACGAGGAGCTCGCCCGTACGAGGACCGCCGTACGACCTCGCCGTACGAGGAGCTCGCCCGTACGAGGAGCTCGCCCGTACGAGGACCTCGCCCGTACGAGGAGCTCGCCCGTACGAGGACCTCGCCCGTACGAGGAGCTCGCCCGTACGAGGACCTCGCCCGTACGAGGAGCTCGCCCGTACGAGGTAGGGATGGGAATTTGAAAGCAAATGTATATTCGAATATTCGACCCCCCAAAAAACGGTTAACCGAAATGTACATATCCTATAAAAAGATGTTTGGGTAAAATCTTTTATTTTTTTTCAAGAACTTTGGAAATACATACATGTTCAAATAAGAGTAGAAACTAGGGATGGGAACGATTCATCGAATATTCGAAATGATTCAGGTATTCGAATAATTATTCATGTATTCGAATATGAGTTATGAATATTTTATTATTATTTTTATTTTTTTTATTAATTTATTTTTTGGGAGTTGATTACATATTATCAAATTGAATAATTCAATGTATTTATATACGACTATGCCATAGCTAAATGCCATAGCTAAATGTGTTAGGTGACGTCTAAAGGTGTGTTTTGCTCCGCTCACCGGCCCCTCACAGCGGGCAGAGCTGCAGGTGCTGATCTCTCTCTCTCTCGTGTCCGGTTATACTTCACTCGCGTTTATGTCCAAATCCATCAGATCTAGGTAGTTCTAGCCAATGATACGGCTGCTGCCCCTGCCTACACGCAGATCACGCAGACTCAAACCTCATCTTAGGCACAAATGTGGCGCAAATGAGCTCCGCAGCCGTTGCGAGGTTCCGGCGCTAACAGTTGAGCGTGCTCCCCCGCCCCGTCAACACTCGCGACACATGAGTGGCCAGCCTAAACAACAATAAGCGCTGCTTGGCAAACCGTGTGTGGCGGCAAAGTGCATAGACATTTTGACTGGAGAGATTTAGTTTTGCCGGTATTCAAAATTTTACCAGTCATAGTCCGGTAATTATTTACACTCTAAGAAGAGTCCTACACAACAGACATGGCGTCAAAAAGGAGTAATGTGTGGAAATACTTCGACCAGGTTAGTGAGTGCGTAAAAAAAAATTGGTAAAAAAAAATGTTTACCCCATTTTTTTTTTTTTTTGTATAGGATATGTACATTTCGGTTAACCGGTTAACCGTTTTTTGGGGGGTCGAATATTCGAATATACATTTGCTTTCAAATTCCCATCCCTAGTAGAAACCAAGTTGAATTTGTCAAATGTATTGAACTGGTGATCACAGTTTGACAGCTATAGGCCTCCAGCTTTCATGTGGAGGCGATTCACAATCAGCCAGCTGGAGAGAAGACCCTCAGCTGGAACGGAGGTTGCGGGTATAGCATGTATATATAAATGTAACTCTTCTTAGAGTGTAAATAATTACCGGACTATGACTGGTAAAATATGTTGAATACCGGCAAAACTAAATCTCTCCAGTCAAAATGTCTAGTACTTTGCCGCCACACACGGTTGCCAAGCAGCGCTTATTGTTGTTTAGGCTGGCCACTCATGTGTCGCGAGTGTTGACGGGGCGGGGGGAGCACGATCATGAACTGTTAGCGCCAGAACCTCGCAGCGGCTGCGGAGCGCATTTGCGCCACATTTGGGCCTAAGATGAGTTTGAGTCTGCGTGGTCTGCGTGTGGGGGGGGCAGCAGCCGTATCATTGGCTAGAACCAGCTAGATCTGATGGAATTGGACATAAACGCGAGTGAAGTATAACCGGACACGAGAGAGAGAGATCAGCAGCTGCAGCTCTGCCCGCTGTGAGGGGCCGGTGAGCGGTCCCTCACAGCGTTTTATAAAAATATAACTCATAACTCATATTCGAATACATGAATAATTATTCGAATACCTGAATCATTTCGAATATTCGATTAATCGTTCCCATCCCCAGTATGAGGAGCTCACCTGTATGATGACCACAGAGGCTGTGTTGTTGCCCAGGTAACGGTGGCGCGCCTGCATCTGCTGTCTGAGCAGGAAACCTCGACTCAGCGCCTGCAGGCGAGTGATCAGTTCTTCACTTCCCCTCCAGAGGGCGCCGCGGCGAAAAGAGGCCGAGACGCTGCTCACCACTTCCTGTGGAGAGGAGGGGGGGGATGACATCACTGCTGCTGACCAATCACAGACCGGGGACAGTGTGTGAGGGGGGCTCACCTGTATCTGATACTGAGGGGGGGCTCACCTGTATCTGATACTGAGGGGGGGCTCACCTGTATCTGACACTGAGGGGGGCTCACCTGTATCTGACACTGAGGGGGGGGGCTCACCTGTATCTGATACTGAGGGGGGGGCTCACCTGTATCTGATACTGAGAGGGGGCTCACCTGTATCTGAAACTGAAGGGGGGCTCACCTGTATCTGAAACTGAGGGGGGGGGGGCTCACCTGTATCTGAAACTGAGGGGGGGCTCACCTGTATCTGAAACTGAAGGGGGGGCTCACCTGTATCTGATACTGAGGGGGGGGGGGGGGGGGGGGGGGGCTCACCTGTATCTGATACTGAGGGGGGGCTCACCTGTATCTGATACTGAGGGGGGGCTCACCTGTATCTGATACTGAGGGGGGGGGCTCACCTGTATCTGAAACTGAGGGGGGGGCTCACCTATACTGAGGGGGGGGCTCACCTGTATCTGATACTGAGGGGGGGGCTCACCTGTATCTGATACTGAGGGGGGGGGCTCACCTGTATCTGAAACTGAGGGGGGGGGCTCACCTGTATCTGATACTGAGGGGGGGGGCTCACCTGTATCTGAAAACTGAGGGGGGGGGCTCACCTGTATCTGATACTGAGGGGGGGGGGCTCAACCTGTATACCTGTATCTGAAACTGAAGGGGGGGGGGGGCTCACCTGTATCTGATACTGAGGGGGGGGGGGGCTCACCTGTATCTGAAACTGAGGGGGGGGGGGGGCTCACCTGTATCTGATACTGAGGGGGGGGGGCTCACTGTATCTGAAACTGAAGGGGGGCTCACCTGTATCTGATACTGAGGGGGGGCTCACCTGTATCTGAAACTGAAGGGGGGCTCACCTGTATCTGAAAACTGAGGGGGGGGGGGGCTCACCTGTATCTGAAACTGAGGGGGGGGCTCACCTGTATCTGAAACTGAAGGGGGGGATCACCTGTATCTGATACTGAGGGGGGGGCTCACCTGTATCTGATACTGAGGGGGGGGGGGGGGGGGGGGGCTCACCTGTATCTGAAACTGAAGGGGGCTCACCTGTATCTGATACTGAGGGGGGGCTCACCTGTATCTGACACTGAGGGGGGGGGGGGGGGGGGGGGGGCTCACCTGTATCTGATACTGAGGGGGGGCTCACCTGTATTTGACACTGAGGGGGGGGGGGGGGGGGGGCTCACCTGTATCTGATACTGAGGGGGGGGGCTCACCTGTATCTGAAACTGAAGGGGGGGCTCACCTGTATCTGAAAACTGAAGGGGGGGGCTCACCTGTATCTGAAACTGAAGGGGGGGGCTCACCTGTATCTGAAACTGAGGGGGGGGGGCTCACCTTGTATCTGAAACTGAGGGGGGGGGATCACCTGTATCTGAAACTGAGGGGGGGGATCACCTGTATCTGAAACTGAGGGGGGGGGGATCACCTGTATCTGAAACTGAGGGGGGGGGCCTCACCTGTATCTGAAACTGAGGGGGGGGGGATCACCTGTATCTGAAACTGAGGGGGGGGGCTCACCTGTATCTGAAAACTGAGGGGGGGGGCTCACCTGTATCTGATACTGAGGGGGGGGGGGGGGCTCACCTGTATCTGACACTGAGGGGGGGGTTCACCTGTATCTGATACTGAGGGGGGGCTCACCTGTATCTGACACTGAGGGGGAGCTCACCTGTATCTGACACTGAGGGGGGGGGTTCACCTGTATCTGAAACTGAAGGGGGGCTCACCTGTATCTGATACTGAGGGGGGCTCACCTGTATCTGAAACTGAAGGGGGGGCTCACCTGTATCTGAAACTGAGGGGGGGGGGGGGGGCTCACCCCTGTATCTGAAACTGAGGGGGGGGGCTCACCTGTATCTGAAACTGAAGGGGGGGGATCACCTGTATCTGATACTGAGGGGGGGGGGGGGGGGGGGGGGGCTCACCTGTATCTGATACTGAGGGGGGGCTCACCTGTATCTGACACTGAGGGGGGGGGGGGGGGCTCACCTGTATCTGATACTGAGGGGGGGGGCTCACCTGTATCTGAAACTGAAGGGGGGGGCTCACCTGTATCTGAAACTGAGGGGGGGGGCTCACCTGTATCTGAAACTGAGGGGGGGGGGGGCTCACCTGTATCTGAAACTGAGGGGGGGGGCTCACCTGTATCTGATACTGAGGGGGGGGGCTATCACCTGTATCTGAAACTGAAGGGGGGGCCACCTGTATCTGATACTGAGGGGGGGCTCACCTGTATCTGAAACTGAAGGGGGGGGCTCACCTGTATCTGAAATGAGGGGGGGGGCTCACCTGTATCTGAAAACTGAGGGGGGGGGGCTCACCTGTATCTGAAACTGAGGGGGGGGGATCACCTGTATCTGAAAACTGAGGGGGGGGGATCACCTTGTATCTGAAAACTGAGGGGGGGGGGATCACCTGTATCTGATACTGAGGGGGGGGCTCACCTGTATCTGAACTGAGGGGGGGGCTCACCCTGTATCTGAAACTGAGGGGGGGGGATCACCTGTATCTGAAACTGAGGGGGCTCACCTGTATTCAACTGAAGGGGGGGCTCACCTGTATCTATACTGGGGGGGGGGCTCACCTGTATCTGAAATGGGGGGGGGGGGCTCACCTGTATCTGAACTGAGGGGGGCTCACCTGTATCTGATACTGAGGGGGGGGGCTCACCTGTATCTGAAACTGAGGGGGGGCTCACCTGTATCTGAAATGAGGGGGGGGGGGCTCACCTGTATCTGATACTGAGGGGGGGGGGCTCACCTGTATCTGAAACTGAGGGGGGGGGCTCACCTGTATCTGAAACTGAGGGGGGGGGCTCACCTGTATCTGAAATGGGGGGGGGGGGCTACCTGTATCTGAAACTGAGGGGGGGGGGATCACCTGTATCTGAAACTGAGGGGGGGGGCTACCTGTATCTGAAACTGAGGGGGGGGGCTCACCTGTATCTGATACTGAGGGGGGGCTCACCTGTATCTGAAACTGAGGGGGGGGGGGGCTCACCTGTATCTGAAACTGAGGGGGGGGGATACCTGTATCTGAACTGAGGGGGGGGCTCACCTGTATCTGAAACTGAGGGGGGGGGCTCACCTGTATCTGATACTGATGGGGGGGGGGGGGGGGGCTCCCCTGTATCTGACACTGAGGGGGGGGTTCACCTGTATCTGATACTGAGGGGGGGCTCACCTGTATCGACACTGGGGGGGGGTTCACCTGTATCTGATACTGAAGGGGGGGGGGGGGGGTGGGGGGGGGGGGCTCACCTGTATCTGACACTGGGGGGGGCTCACCTGTATCTGAACTGAGGGGGGGTGGGGGGGGCTCACCTGTATCTGAAACTGAGGGGGGGGCTTCACCTGTATCTGACACTGAGGGGGGGCTCACCCTGTATCTGAAACTGAGGGGGGGGCTCACCTTGTATCTGACACTGAGGGGGGCTCACCTGTATCTGACACTGAGGGGGGGGCTCACCTGTATCTGACACTGAGGGGGGGGGCTCACCTGTAATCTGACACTGAGGGGGGGGCTCATCACCTGTATCTGAAACTGAGGGGGGGCCTCACCTGTATCTGACACTGAGGGCGGGGGATCACCTGTATCTGAAAACTGGGGGGGGGCTCACCTGTATCTGATACTGAGGGGGGGCTCACCTGTATCTGATACTGAGGGGGGGGCTCACCTTGTATCTGACACTGAGGGGGGCTCACCTGTATCTGCCCCGGTCCAGGAACACCTGGTTCTGCCTGAAGCCTGCAGGCTTGCTCCCAGACGCCCCTCGAGCCGCGTCAGGTGCAGGTAATACCAAGACCCGTCCTCCAGCCGGACCGAAACCCACGGACTCCTGCCGTCACCTGGAGACAGGTGAGGCGTCCATTAGGACAGGTAACACTCTCTCTAGTCTCAGGTGTTACCCCTCAGTGTCTGACGCTCCACCAACAAACAATCACATGGATCTCCCGCCCCTGACACACAAGCAGCGGTTTTGATTGGCTAGAGCTTGTACTGGCATATGATTTGATTGGCTGACGCTTCCGTCGAAGCTTCAAAAGTAGAAACATTGCTCTTACAACGCGAGCTTTGCTCCCACAATGCAGGTGGGCGAAGCGTGACATCAAAAGTGAGTGGGCAGAAGCTTCAACGCACGCCGCCGTGTGTAGGGGCCGTCAGTGTCTCAGGTGTTGCCCTCGGTGTCACCCTCAGTTGCTCAGGTGTATATCTGCAGGTGTAGATCTGCAGGTGTATATCTGCAGGTGTAGATCTGCAGGTGTATAATCTGCAGGTGTATATCTGCAGGTGTATATCTGCAGGTGTATATCTGCAGGTGTAGGTCCTGCAGGTGTATATCTGCAGGTGTAGCTCTGCAGGTGTAGGTCCTGCAGGTGTATATCTGCAGGTGTAGGTCCTGCAGGGTATATCTGCAGGTGTTAGATCTGCAGGTGTAGGTCCTGCAGGTGTATATCTTGCAGGTGTAGGCCCTGCAGGTGTATTATCTGCAGGTGTAGGCCCTGCAGGTGTATATCTGCAGGTGTAGGCCCTGCAGTGTATTATCTGCAGGTTGTATATCTGCAGGTGTAGGTCCTGCAGGTGTAGATCTGCAGGTGTAGATCTGCAGGTGTATATCTGCAGGTGTAGGTCCTGCAGGTGTAGGTCCTGCAGGTGTATATCTGCAGGTGTAGCGTACCTGAGAGGCTCCTGGGCTCCACCCTGCAGTGCAGCTCTCTCTGGTACTGCGCGGCGCAGCAGGTGAGGACGTCCTGCAGGTGCAGCTCAGGTAACATCAGGACACGCAGCGTCTGCTTCACCTTGTCCTCCTTCACCGCCTGGTTCACTGCAGCCAGCGACAGGCCCACTGACACGCAGCAGCGTCATTAATACACAGGTAAGAACATTTTAAAGCACATCAGACATTGATTATAATCCAATCACTCACACTTCAGGGCTCTCTGACTCTCCTGATTGGCTGTCTTTACAGCTTCCTGGATGTCAGCCAACCACAGCTCAGCGCCTGGCTCCCTGCTCACCTGATTGGACAACAAGAGGACACATGACTTTGGCTTAAAAACTTTGAATAACCTGAATGTTTAAAATTAATATCAGAGTTGTGCTCTTTGACATCTGCAACACAACTACCTGTGTGTGTGTGTGTGTGTGTGTGTGTGTGTGTGTGTGTGTGTGTGTGTGTGTGTGTGTGTGTGTGTGTGTGTGTGTGTGTGTTACCTGGGCCCGGTGCTGCTGGGCTCTGGTCAGCAGGCTCAGGTATCTGCAGGTGTGTTGGCAGGTTAGAACCTCCTCCAGGCCACAGGAGGGCAGCAGCAGAGCAGAGAGCAGCTTCTGAGCGTCTCCTCTGAGCACGGCCGAGTTTATCAGCCCCACACACTGCAGCTCTGAGGGGCAGAGGGGTACAGGGGTCAGTGTGTGTGTGTGTGTGTGTGTGTGTGTGTGTGTGTGTGTGTGTGTGTGTGTGTGTGTGTGTGTGTGTGTGTGTGTGTGTGTGTGTGTGTGTGTGTGTGTGTGTGTGTGTGTGTGTGGGGCTCACGTTGGTGCTCGCCCTGCACCGACTCGTTGATGGCGTTGATTCCTTCCTGCAGCTGATTCCAGGTCAGCAGCTCTCTGCTCTGCTGCTTCACCTGCAGACTCTCAAAGTACCTGAAGAACAAATCACCACACCTTCATCATCTTCACTTTCATCATCATCATCTTCACCACACCATCATCTTCATCATCACCACACTGTAGGGTGTTTATGTGTACCAGTGCAGCACGGTGTGTGTGCATGTGTGTACCTGTGCAGCATGGTGTGTGTATGTGTGTGTGTGTACCTGTGCAGCAAGGTGGGCTCCACCTCAGAGAGGCCTGCAGACGGACTGACCAATGAGAAGCTGAACTCCTGCATATGTCCCGCCTCCAGCGCCTGATTGATGAGAGCGACAGCTGACAGCATCTCCACGGCAACAAACAGCTCCTCCTGCTGCAGCACCCCCTGTGGAGACAGAAGTACATATAACATTATCCTCAGGTAGGTCCTGAGGTGTGTGTCAAGGTGTGATATCTCAGGTGTGTGTGTTCAGGTGTGTCCTCAGGTGTGATATCTCAGGTGTGTGTGTTCAGGTGTGTCCTCAGGTGTGATATCTCAGGTGTGTGCTCAGGTTGTGTGTGTTCAGGTGTGTCCTCAGGTGTGATATCTCAGGTGTGATATCTCAGGTGTGTGTGCTCAGGTGTGTGATATCTCAGGTGTGTGTTGTCCTCAGGTGTGATATCTCAGGTGTGTCCTCATGTGTGATATCTCAGGTGTGTGCTCAGGTTGTGTGATATATCAGGTGTGTCCTCAGGTTGTGATATCTCAGGTGTGTCCTCAGGTGTGATATCTCAGGTGTGTGATATCTCAGGTAGGTCCTGAGGTGTGTGTCAAGGTGTGATATCTCAGGTGTGTGTGTCCTCAGGTGTGATATCTCAGGTGTGATATCTCAGGTGTGTCCTCAGGTGTGTGATATCTCAGGTGTGTGTGCTCAGGTGTGTGTGCTCAGGTGTGATATCTCAGGTGTGGTCAGGTGTGATATCTCAGGTGTGTGCTCAGGTGTGATATCTCAGGTGTGTGATATCTCAAGTGTGTCCTCAGGTGTGATATCTCAGGTGTGTGTGATATCTCAGGTGTGTGTGCTCAGGTGTGATATCTCAGGTGTGTGATATCTCAGGTGTGTGATATCTCAGGTGTGTGCTCAGGTGTGTCTTCAGGTGTGATATCTCAGGTGTGTGATATCTCAGGTGTGTCCTCAGGTGTGTCTTCAGGTGTGATATCTCAGGTGTGATATCTCAGGTGTGTGTGTTCAGGTGTGTGTGCTCAGGTGTGATGTCCTCAGGTGTGATATCTCAGGTGTGTGCTCAGGTGTGATATCTCAGGTGTGTGTGCTCAGGTGTGTGTGCTCAGGTGTGATATCTCAGGTGTGTGCTCAGGTGTGTCCTCAGGTGTGTGATATCTCAGGTGTGTGATATCTCAGGTGTGTCCTCAGGTGTGATATCTCAGGTGTGTGTGCTCAGGTGTGATGTCCTCAGGTGTGATATCTCAGGTGTGTGATAGCTCAGGTGTGATTGCTCAGGTGTGTGCTCAGGTGTGATATCTCAGGTGTGTGCTCAGGTGTGATGTCTCAGGTGTGTGATATCTCAGGTGTGTGCTCAGGTGTGTGCTCAGGTGTGATTGCTCAGGTGTGTGCTCAGGTGTGATATCTCAGGTGTGTGCTCAAGTGTGATGTCTCAGGTGTGTGATATCTCAGGTGTGTGTGTGCTCAGGTGTGATGTCTCAGGTGTGTGATATCTCAGGTGTGTGGTCAGGTGTGTGGTCAGGTGTGTGCTCAGGTGTGATGTCTCAGGTGTGATTGATCAGGTGTGATATCTCAAGTGTGTGCTCAGGTGTGATATCTCAGGTGTGTCCTCTCAGGTGTGATATCTCAGGTGTGATTGATCAGGTGTGATATCTCAGGTGTGTGATATATCAGGGGTGTGATTGATCAGGTGTGATATCTCAGGTGATATATCAGGTGTGTGCTCAGGTGTGTGCTCAGGTGTGATATCTCAGGTGTGTGATATCTCAGGTGTGTCTTCAGGTGTGATATCTCAGGTGTGTGATGTGTTCAGGTGTGTGTGCTCAGGTGTGTGTGCTCAGGTGTGATGTCCTCAGGTGTGATATCTCAGGTGTGTGTGCTCAGGTGTGATATCTCAGGTGTGTGCTCAGGTGTGATATCTCAGGTGTGTGATATCTCAGGTGTGATATCTCAGGTGTGTGATATCTCAGGTGTGTCCTCAGGTGTGATATCTCAGGTGTGTGTGTTCAGGTGTTTGTGCTCAGGTGTGATGTCCTCAGGTGTGTGATATCTCAGGTGTGTGATATCTCAGGTGTGTGCTCAGGTGTGATATCTCAGGTGTGTGATATCTCAGGTGTGTCCTCAGGTGTGTCTTCAGGTGTGATATCTCAGGTGTGTGATATCTCAGGTGTGTGTGTTCAGGTGTGTGTGCTCAGGTGTGTGTGCTCAGGTGTGATGTCCTCAGGTGTGATATCTCAGGTGTGTGTGCTCAGGTGTGATATCTCAGGTGTGTGCTCAGGTGTGATATCTCAGGTGTGTGATATCTCAGGTGTGTGATATCTCAGGTGTGTCCTCAGGTGTGATATCTCAGGTGTGTGTGTTCAGGTGTTTGTGCTCAGGTGTGATGTCCTCAGGTGTGTGATATCTCAGGTGTGTGATATCTCAGGTGTGTGCTCAGGTGTGATATCTCAGGTGTGTGATATCTCAGGTGTGTCCTCAGGTGTGTCTTCAGGTGTGATATCTCAGGTGTGTGATATCTCAGGTGTGTGTGTTCAGGTGTGTGTGCTCAGGTGTGTGTGCTCAGGTGTGATGTCCTCAGGTGTGATATCTCAAGTGTGTGTGCTCAGGTGTGTGTGATATCTCAGGTGTGTGTGATATCTCAGGTGTGTGCTCAGGTGTGTCCTCAGGTGTGTCCTCAGGTGTGTGATATCTCAGGTGTTGTCCTCAGGTGTGATATCTCAGGTGTGTGTGTTCAGGTGTGTGTGCTCAGGTGTGATGTCCTCAGGTGTGATATCTCAGGTGTGTGATATCTCGTGTGATTGCTCAGGTGTGATTGCTCAGGTGTGTGCTCAGGTGTGATATCTCAGGTGTGTGCTCAGGTGTGATATCTCAGGTGTGTGCTCAGGTGTGATGTCTCAGGTGTGTGATATCTCAGGTGTGTGCTCAGGTGTGATATCTCAGGTGTGTGCTCAGGTGTGTGATATCTCAGGTGTGATTGCTCAGGTGTGTGCTCAGGTGTGATATCTCAGGTGTGTGCTCAGGTGTGATATCTCAGGTGTGTGCTCAGGTGTGTGCTCAGGTGTGATGTCTCAGGTGTGTGATAGCTCAGGTGTGATATCTCAGGTGTGATTGATCAGGTGTGATATTTCAGGTGTGTGATATATCAGGTGTGATTGATCAGGTGTGATATCTCAGGTGTGTCCTCAGGTGTGATATCTCAGGTGTGATATCTCAGGTGTGTGATATATCAGGTGTGATTGATCAGGTGTGATTGATCAGGTGTGATATCTCAGGTGATATCTCAGGTGTGTGCTCAGGTGTGTGCTCAGGTGTGATATCTCAGGTGTGTGTGCTCAGGTGTGATATATCAGATGAGATATCTCGGGTGTACCTGTGCAGTTCGTCTCTGCAGCAGCTGCAGCTCTCGATGGTACAGGGCGGCGGCGGAGGGGAAGACCTCCGGCAGCTGGAGGTCAGAGGTCATCAGAGCATTGAGGGTCCTCCGGGGGTCACTGAGACCCAGACAGGTGTTCACACTCTGCAGAGCTGCATGCACTACACACGCACACACACACACACCACACACACACACACACACACACGTTAGCATGTCTCCTGAAGGTGTCTAACAGGTGTGATGAGAGAGGACTCACTGCTCTGGTTCCTCTGGACCTCCTTGTTGGAGAAAACTGATCCCTTCCTGAAGCTCCTCCGGCTCCAGAGGGTCCACACAGCCTTCAGCCTGAAGGAGAGAACTCTTTAAAGTAGAGACACTACATACACCTGAACATCAGCAGGAGAGGACTCTTTAAAGTAGAGACACGACATACTGATATACACCTGAACATCAGCAGGAGAGGACTCTTTAAAGTAGAGACACTACATACTGATATACACCTGAACATCAGCAGCAGAGGACTCTTTAAAGTAGAGACACTACATACTGATATACACCTGAACATCAGCAGGAGAGGACTCTTTAAAGTAGAGACACTACATACTGATATACACCTGAACATCAGCAGCAGAGGACTCTTTAAAGTAGAGACACTACATACTGATATACACCTGAACATCAGGAGGAGAGGACTCTTTAAAGTAGAGACACTACATACTGATATACACCTGAACATCAGCAGGAGAGGACTCTTTAAAGTAGAGACACTACATACTGATATACACCTGAACATCAGCAGGAGAGGACTCTTTAAAGTAGAGACACTACATACTGATATACACCTGAACATCAGGAGGAGAGGACTCTTTAAAGTAGAGACACTACATACTGATATACACCTGAACATCAGGAGGAGAGGACTCTTTAAAGTAGAGACACTACATACTGATATACACCTGAACATCAGCAGGAGAGGACTCTTTAAAGTAGAGACACTACACACTGATATACACCTGAACATCAGCAGGAGAGGACTCTTTAAAATAGAGACACTACACACTGATATACACCTGAACATCAGCAGGAGAGGACTCTTTAAAGTAGAGACACTACATGCTGATATACACCTGAACATCAGCAGGAGAGGACTCTTTAAAGTAGAGACACTACATACTGATAAACACCAGCAGGAGAGGACTCTTTAAAGTATTACCAGGGCCTTCTGCTGGCGGTCGGCTGACAGCTGCTCCAGGTACCAGGGGCCGTTCTCAGCACGGAGGCCCCTGAGGGCCAAACATGGCATTTTCAGAGCGGAGAGCAGAGAGAGTTCATCTGCAGCGTCAAGGGCCTCGTCCACCTGCTCCACCGCCCAGCGCACTGAGAGTAAACAACAACAACATCAACACACACAGGTCCATCCCACATTCAGCAAAAAGAGGACTGTCACTGCGTTGCTAAGAGCGAGTTAGATGAATATATAAATCGAACCCTTAAGAATAAAATGTTCTATGAAACTGTTGGCTTAGAAAATAAATAACAACGATGTTTTTGGTTTAATTGAGGGGGGGGTTACTGTGCTGTGTGATGGAGGGGGGGGGGGTTGCTGTGCTGTGTGATGGAGGGGGGGGTTGTGCTGTTAGGGGGGGGGGTTAGCTGTGCTGTGTGATGGAGGGGGGGGGGTTACTGTGCTGTGTGATGGAGGGGGGGGGGGGGGTTTGCTGTGCCTGTGTGATGGAGGGGGGGGGTTGCTGTGCTGTGTGATGGAGGGGGGGGGTTGCTGTGCTGTGTGATGGAGGGGGGGGGTGCTGTGCTGTGTGATGCGGGGGGGTTGCTGTGCTGTGTGATGGAGGGGGGGGTTGCTGTGCTGTGTGATGGAGGGGGGGGGGTTACTTGCTGTGTGATGGAGGGGGGGGGTTACTGTGCTGTGTGATGGAGGGGGGGGGTTGCTGTGCTGTGTATGGAGGGGGGGGGTTGCTGTGCTGTGTGATGGAGGGGGGGGGGTTGCTGTGCTGTGTGATGGAGGGGGGGGGGGGGGTTGCTGTGCTGTGTGATGGAGGGGGGGGGGGTGCTGTGTGATGGGGGGGGGGGTTGCTGTGCTGTGTGATGGAGGGGGGGGGGGTTGCTGTGCTGTGTGATGGAGGGGGGGGTTGCTGTGCTGTGTGATGGAGGGGGGGTTGCTGTGCTGTGTGATGGAGGGGGGGGGGTTGCTGTGCTGGTGATGGAGAGGGGGGGGGTTACTGTGCTGTGTGATGGAGGGGGGGGGTTACTGTGCTGTGTGATGGAGGGGGGGGGGGGGTTACTTGCTGTGTGATGGAGGGGGGGGGGTTGCTGTGCTGTGTGATGGAGGGGGGGGGGGGGGGGGTTACTGTGCTGTGTGATGGAGGGGGGGGGTTGCTGTGCTGTGTGATGGAGGGGGGGGGGGTTGCTGTGCTGTGTGATGGAGGGGGGGGGGGTTGCTGTGCTGTGTGATGGAGAGGGGGGGGTTACTGTGCTGTGTGATGGAGGGGGGGGGGGTTACTGTGCTGTGTGATGGAGGGGGGGGGGGTGCTGTGCTGTGTGATGGAGGGGGGGGGTTGCTGTGCTGTGTGATGGAGGGGGGGGTTGCTGTGCTGTGTGATTGAGGGGGGGGGGTTGCTGTGCTGTGTGATGGAGGGGGGGGGGGTTGCTGTGCTGTGTGATGGAGGGGTTACTGTGCTGTGTGATGGAGGGGGGGGGGTTTACGTGCTGTGTGATGGGGAGGGGGGGGGTTACTGTGCTGTGTGATGGAGGGGGGGGGGGGGTTGCTGTGCTGTGTGATGGAGGGGGTGGGTGCTGTGCTGTGTGATGGAGGGGGGGGGGGGGTTGCTGTGCTGTGTGATGG
>JAMFTG010003002.1:0-23200 GCA_023974075.1 Chaenocephalus aceratus
TGTATATCAGTATGTAGTGTCTCTACTTTAAAGAGTCCTCTCCTGCTGATGTTCAGGTGTAATCAGTATGTAGTGTCTCTACTTTAAAGAGTCTCTCCTGCTGATGTTCAGGTGTATATCAGTATGTAGTGTCTCTACTTTAAAGAGTCCTCTCCTGCTGATGTTCAGGTGTATATCAGTATGTAGTTGTCTCTACTTTAAAGAGTCCTCTCCTGCTGATGTCAGGTGTATATCAGTATGTAGTGTCTCTACTTTAAAGAGTCCTCTCCTGCTGATGTTTCAGGTGTATATCAGTATGTAGTGTCTCTACTTTAAAGAGTCCTATCCTGCTGATGTCAGGTGTATATCAGTATGTAGTGTCTCTACTTTAAAGAGTCCTCTCCTGCTGATGATCAGGTGTATATCAGTATGTAGTGTCTCTACTTTAAAGAGTCCTCTCCTGCTGATGTTCAGGTGTATATCAGTATGTAGTGTCTCTACTTTAAAGAGTCCTCTCCTGCTGATGTTCAGGTGTATATCAGTATGTAGTGTCTCTACTTTAAGAGTCCTCTCCTGCTGATGTTCAGGTGTATATCAGTAGTAGTTGTCTCTACTTTTAAAGAGTCCTCTCCTGCTGATGTTCAGGTGTATATCAGTATGTAGTGTCTCTACTTTAAAGAGTCCTCTCTGCTGATGTTCAGGTGTATATCAGTATGTAGTGTCTCTACTTTAAAGAGTCCTCTCCTGCTGATGTTCAGGTGTATATCAGTATGTAGTGTCTCTACTTTAAAGAGTCCTCTCCTGCTGATGTTCAGGTGTATATCAGTAGTAGTGTCTCTACTTTAAAGAGTCCTCTCCTGCTGATGTTCAGGTGTATATCAGTACGTAGTGTCTCTACTTTAAAGAGTCCTCTCCTGCTGATGTTCAGGTGTATATCAGTATGTAGTGTCTCTACTTTAAAGAGTCCTCTCCTGCTGATGTTCAGGTGTATATCAGTATGTAGTCTCTCTACTTTAAAGAGTTCTCTCTGTCAGTGTAGTAAAGGTTTGACATGCAGCCTGCTGGAGGACCGTGGGAGTTTTACTATGAACTGTTTGTCTGTTGGGATTTCTTGAATACCAAAATGTCTCTGGCTCCGAGTCCGGACGGGGGAGGTTTAATGCAGAGGGAATGCTAACCGGTGCTAAAGGGCGCCCCCTGCTGGTGCTTCCTCTCCCTGCAGCTCTCTGGGTTGTTATTGTAATACAGTGGAGATTATTTAAGGCTATTTGAAATGCTTTACAAAGACGGTAAAAGAAACGGTCGTGTTTCAAAGAATATATCAAGTGAAAAGATAATCATTTTATAAAATGACTAAAATTATATTATTGATGCAAAATATATAACTGAACACATCCTCAAATTATACTGTTTAATAACAATTACATTCTTAAGCGTAGAAAAGCATTGAATAAATACAAATGTCTTGTGGGTGTAATAAAAAACACATCAATTGTAATTATGTTCATGGACTAAAAGCAATAAAGTTTTGATTTATTTATTAATTTAATTAATTCCAGTTAAAGGGAATAATTCCAAGTTTATAAATAAGAAACTACCGCTTGTGTCTGAAGAGAAGTTCTGTGCATATATTTACTTTGGTTTTCCTCCGACGTTCACGTGTTTTCTCGCTGCCCTGATATTAATCATGTTTTTAACTGATAATAACCAGAAATACAAGTTGTTTGAAATGTATCTGCTCTGTGTCCCCCCCCCCCCCAGTGGAGAACGGAGAGCACTGCGACTTCACCATCCTCCGGAACATGCTCATCCGGTGAGAAACGTGTTTAATAAATCAACAAAGTGCAACTCTAGTTTGTCCGCAGTGACTTCAAGTGTTGTATTCAAAGACTAAAGGAAATGTTTTTCCCCAGCACTAATATGCAGGACCTGAAGGACGTGACGAACAACGTTCACTACGAGAATTACCGCAGCAGGAAACTCGCCGCAGTCACGTACAACGGCACGGACAACAACAAGAACAAGGGACAGCTCACCAAGTACGTTCTTCTGCTCACGATAACAAAGTATAATAAAGATATCATGATAATAATATCAACAATTAAAGATGCAAGCAGAGATGAGCCACGTGCATGCACCATCGCTGGAGCAGTCGTTGGCTTGGACTCGTATAAAACATGAAGATTGGGACGGATGAGACGGTTTGAGCTAAAGCGACATTTGTTATTTGTTGATATCTAGCGTCATGTAGATATGCCAGTCCTCGACCATTAACAAAGGGGACGTTTAGGGACGCTTAGGGACGCTTAGGGACGTTTAGGGACGCTTAGGGACGTTGAGGGACGTTTAGGGACGCTTAGGGACGTTGAGGGACGCTTAGGGACTTGAGGGACGCTTAGGGACGTTTAGGGACGTTGAGGGACACTTAGGGACGTTGAGGGACGCTTAGGGACGTTTAGGGACGCTTAGGGACGCTTAGGGACGTTGAGGGACGTTTAGGGACGCTTAGGGACGCTTAGGGACGTTGAGGGACGTTGAGGGACGTTGAGGGACGTTTAGGGACGCTTAGGGACGTTTAGGGACGCTTAGGGACGCTTAGGGACGTTGAGGGACGTTGAGGCTGCTTCCACTGGAGTTCGCTCTGATTATTTAAGGGTGTAGTCCGCACCGGATTACAGGGTCTCTGCGCCCTCAAACCAAAATGCAGATTTCCCAGTCAAATGTTGAAGTGATTTCAGAAAACAAGATTTCTGTTCGTCAAAAACTGCATAATTCCTCCAGAAATCTGAGCGTGAAACAGCTTTGCTTTTACGGAGCTCCGACGTCACGTTGTTGTTTACGTCACGTTGTTGTTTACGTCAGGAGACATCTTGTATACGAGCGTCATGTTCTCCACAGAATTTATATACCTTATAAACAAGATCAGTGCCTACTTTGAGGGTGTTTCTCTTGTAACGCAGTACGTATATACTTTTGTTTAAAGTGGACCTATCATGCTATATTTGAATAATATAGTGTCGGACCATACCACAGCACCACCTACAGGCCTGGCATACGTACTACAGCGTCTCCAGCGCTTTCGAACAGCAATGTCCGTGGCTGTCTCCTCCTGATTGGTGGAGTGGGCCCAATAGCCGTAGCGCCACTTCTGTGACGTCATAGAAGTGTTCAAATCTGGATCAGTCTGTATCAGATCCGTTGCAGCCCCTTCTTTAGAGATTTGGGTACGGAGGAAAAGAGAGGGTTGTGTTTTCTGACACTTGGTGAGTTCCCTGGAACTCCGGGGACACATGTTCACGTATACAAGACGTACACAAGTGCATTTTGCATGATAGGTCCCCTTTAAGTACAAGATCTGAGTACTTCTTCTTCCTCCGTTCACTGTGACCGTTGATGCGTCTTATACAAGATCAGAGCCACGATACTCGAACTATATCTTTCTGGAAACCCCCTGATATTATTATTTATCTGTCGATGTGTGTGATCCTTGTGTCTGTGCTCCGATCACTGGAGTCCTCGTTTTGTTTCTCCATGTCTCTGCTAGGGATTTCTAAAAGGCCTTAATAATATCAACTAGTGGGAGAATGTCCTTCTGAGTGTGGCCAGAATCTGCAGTTCAGACAAAGGTCGCAGTCTGCAGACACTCGGAGACAGATTACAGTGTGCCAGCTGTCACTGAGGCAGCACACACACACACACACACTCTAACCGAGCAGCGGTGTGTTTAATCTGTACTAACGGAGCTCTAATCCACCGCCTGCTGAAGCACGTTCACGGCAGCATGTTAAGAGTCTGTGTGTTTGTTTCTAGGCCTGCGGCATCTGACAGCATGTAAGTGACTTCTTCAGCCTCGTTCATTCCTTCCTGCTTTCCTGCTGCTTCGCTTTGAACTGCTTTCATCCTGCTTCGCTATTACGTCATTCCACAAGAAGCGGGACACCTTCCACCGTCTGTGATCTGATGCATGTGACCTGAAATCTGCTTCTCGCTTCGTGCGGTCTCATTGATTAACCGCCGACTAATCGATCTGGGTTCTTCGGGGAGGAACACTTCATCCATTCTGGGGACATTGGCTTCGGTGGAAGGAGCTCCGTGAAATAAATAAAATAACGGGATACAAATGGTTTTGGAAACATAGAAAATAAGTTCAGAATTAGCAAATAAAAAGGATTAAATACATATATTTATATTAACTTAAAGGTGGGGTAGGTGAGTTTGAGAAACCGGCTCGAGATCGCAAGAATTTGAAAATACACAACCGGAGAAAATCTGCCACTTCCTCTCAGAGCCCCTCCCCCAACACACACGAACGCGCACATGACCAATGAGGGCACGAGATAAGTCTGTGCCCCGATGGAAGGCTGACAGGCAGGTAGGCCATCCAATGGCCTACCTGCCTGTCAGCCTTCCATCGGGGCACAGACTTATCTCGTTGTACTTTTTACAGTATCACGGCTTCTACGGATGACGTTTTTTTATGGATTTGTTGTCAAAGCACTTCAGATATTCATTGCTATCGGGATGTTCAGAGCATTCCATGGAATATAACAACAAGTGTATCTCGAGCCGGTTTCTGAAACTTACCTACCCCACCTTTAAGGAACACAATTTAAAAATATGTATATATACATTTCTGGCAGCTCAAGTGTTTCCAGTTTGGCTGAAGAAAATACAGAGATATCAACAAACTGATCCACTAACAGTCAACTCGTTAACTTGGTGCAAGGAAACAAGTGAACATACCCAACACAAGAATGAGAGGACAACACTCCGGGAAAAAGACAACAGCAACAATTGGACAAGACCCAAAAAATAACAATAAACACAATATATGTAAATACTTTATCTTGTGTTATTAGTTTATAGATTAAAATACATTTTACTCAACAGGGTTCTTACGGTCACTGGAAACCTGGGAAAGTCATGGAAATGTAACTAAAGTTGCATCAAATATAATTATATTTTATCTAATCGCCGAAATAGTAATATGATAATAAATACTGTATCGTAATGAAACGTAGAATGGCTTTTAACTGACGACGTGTTTTGCTGGTGAGAGATTTTAGGAGAAGCTGGAAGCCTATTGGATTTGTTTCAGACGGGCACGACATGTTTCAGATCTTATTTTCCTGCTCATGTTAAAATAAACCGTTTCCAGTGGCACCGCTGAGTCGTGTTTTTGGTGCGAAAGTGTATGAACCCTGACTCAAATACAAACCTATAAATAGTAAAGCAGGGAAACTCATAATGTCCCGAGGTCTCGTTAATTTTTCCAGAGCTGTATTTCTATATTTAGATCAAAACACAAGCTCAGGCTGATGGGAATGTGATTCTTCGTCACGTTGCGTAGCGCCATGCTAACAGCTAGCTTAAAGCTAATAATAGCTGATGGGAATGTGATTCTTCGTCACGTTGCGTAGCGCCATGCTAACAGCTAGCTTAAAGCTAATAATAGCTGATGGGAATGTGATTCTTCGTCACGTTGCGTAGCGCCATGCTAACAGCTAGCTTAAAGCTAATAATAGCTGATGGGAATGTGATTCTTCGTCACGTTGCGTAGCGCCATGCTAACAGCTAGCTTAAAGCTAATAATAGCTGATGGGAATGTGATTCTTCGTTGCGTAGCGCCATGCTAACAGCTAGCTTAAAGCTAATAATAGCTGATGGGAATGTGATTCTTCGTCACGTTGCGTAGCGCCATGCTAACAGCTAGCTTAAAGCTAATAATAGCTGATGGGAATGTGATTCTTCGTCACGCTGCGTAGAGCCATGCTAACAGCTAGCTTAAAGCTAATAATAGCTGATGGGAATGTGATTCTTCGTCACGCTGCGTAGAGCCATGCTAACAGCTAGCTTAAAGCTAATAATACATGCTTTGGCTCAGCTGTTTGTTTTGTATCTCAACACAGCCAGATCTTAGCTGCTACTTTATTCTCACTAACACTGTAAAGAAAATGCTTTTGCTTTCCTCCTCCTTCATATTAACAAAGCAGACAAGTGGTGCACTCAGGAGCCTGTCTGCAGGGGAGAGGGGTTTCAGCAGGAGACGTGGGTTTAGGTTTGATTCCCAATAACACCTGTTGAACCCTGTCACCTCCCTCCCTCCTCGCTGGGAAGGAAAGCACCTCCTCTTCCTCCTCTTCATCACTCTGCAGTCAGAAAGGCTCCTTTAAGTCTGTAGGCAGGGCACGATTCTGCCGAGTGCGAGTTTTAAAACCCTGCTTCGTGTCTGCAGGAGTCCTCTGGCCCAGATGGAGGAGGAGCGGCGGGACCACGTGTCCAAGATGAAGAAGATGGAGCAGGAGATGGAGCAGGTGTTTGAGATGAAGGTGAAGGAGAAGCTCATGAAGCTCCGAGACTCCGAGGCCGAGGTAAACGAAACATTCAAGAGGCTTTCTGTGCTATGTCTCCATGTCTCTTCTACATCAACATGTGTCCCCTCTTCTTCATGTCTCTTCTACATCAACATGTGTCCTCTCTTCTTCATGTCTCTTCTACATCAACATGTGTCCCCTCTTCTTCATGTCTCTTCTACATCAACATGTGTCCTCTCTTCTTCATGTCTCTTCTACATCAACATGTGTCCCCTCTTCTCCATGTCTCTTCTACATCAACATGTGTCTCCTCTTCTTCCTGTCTCTTCTACATCAACATGTGTCCCCTCTTCTTCATGTCTCTTCTACATCAACATGTGTCCCCTCTTCTTCATGTCTCTTCCACATCACCATGTGTCCCCTCTTCTTCATGTCTCTTCTACATCACCATGTGTCCCCTCTTCTTCATGTCTCTTCTACATCAACATGTGTCCCCTCTTCTTCATGTCTCTTCTACATCACCATGTGTCCCCTCTTCTTCATGTCTCTTCTACATCAACATGTGTCCCCTCTTCTTCATGTCTCTTCTACATCAACATGTGTCCCCTCTTCTTCATGTCTCTTCTACATCACCATGTGTCCCCTCTTCTTCATGTCTCTTCTACATCAACGTGTGTCCCCTCTTCTTCATGTCTCCTCTACATCAACATGTGTCCCCTCTTCTTCATGTCTCTTCTACATCAACATGCGTCCCCTCTTCTTCATGTCTCCTCTACATCAACATGTGTCCCCTCTTCTTCATGTCTCTTCTACATCATCATGTGTCCCCTCTTCTCCATGTCTCTTCTACATCAACATGTGTCCCCTCTTCTACATCACCATGTGTCCCCTCTTCTTCATGTCTCTTCTACATCAATGTGTCTTTAGCTCCAGAGGCGTCACGAGCAGATGAAAAAGAACCTGGAGTTGCAGCACCGAGAGCTGGAGGAGAAACGCCGGCAGCTGGAAGAGGAGAAGAACAGCTGGGAGGCTCAGCAGAGGATCCTGGAGCAGCAGAAACTAGACGCCTCCAGGTAATCACACGTCTTATCTGTGGAGGACACTTCTGTGCAGCAATGCAGTGGGAGTCACCGAGTCATGAAGGAAACACGGGGCGAGCAGGAGTTCTGATGTCAAACACGTATCTTTAAAACAAGCATCGGCCGGAGAAATCCACATCACGAGTTACACAGTCAAAGGTTCTGACTGCGGGTGGGTTGCCATGTCAACTGTCATCAGCCTCGCATCTCGGCAGACCCTTTAACTAGTTTACAGAGAGTCAACCCACATATTGGGGATGGGCGTAGACATCTGCAGACACAGGAGACGTCTCTCACGTCTCTGGAGCTTAGAAAACCCCCTTGTGCCCACCAGGTCAGGCCCTACACCCTAGTATCAACGACTGCATTAACACATTCCCTACGGGAGATTAGAAGCAGGGATGGTCGTAAATGTCAACACACAGAATAAGGTTAAATGTCAGGGGTGTCAAACTCAAGGCCCGGGGGCCAAATCCGGCCCGCGACTTCATTTTATGTGGCCCGCAAGAGCTTGCAAAGAATATAATACGTTTATTATACGGTTACATGCTACTCTACAGTATATCTATATATGTTCATTTTAATTAATTTCTTATTTTATAGTTATTTCTTATTTTTATTTTTTATTTATCCTTAATTGTATGAATCTGTGTGAATCTGTGCTGTCCTGTTTTTCAATCTTACCCTGTTGCTGTTAAACTACTGAATTTCCCCACGGGGATTAATAAAGCTCCATCTTATTTTACAGAAGCAGGTTGCCCATAAACTACATGTCCCACAATGCATCTCATGTTGTGACATGCGCACTGAAGAGACTTGCAATTATTTGCCCTAGACTTCTGCTTTCAGACATAATTACAAAGTTATTACCCTATCCCATAAAAATCCAATGCAGAGGCAATAATATAATACAGTATTTCATATATATTATGTATTTATATATGTATATTTATATAGTACAACCAGCCCTTTGAGTGCAACCATAATGCTAATGTGGCCCACGATGACATTGAGTTTGACACCCCTGGTCTAAGGAGTAAAGACAGAATTAATCCCTAACAGTATTTATATCGCGCTTTTCCCGCAGCTTTACAGGTGAGCCGTAACGGAGCTAACTGTTAGCTTGTTTACCCTGAAAACATCCGAGTCATCCGTAAAACTACAACATTAAGTTACATATTGGAGTAAATCTGTTCTGTTTCAAATTGCATAACGGAGCTATTTTGTAATGAACCACCAATAGAAGATACATCAGAATAAAAAAATAAAATATATACGTGTTGACGGTGATTTTGTAGACTGTCAAACACGATGAAGGGCCAGGTCACGGGTAATTAATGTAAAAGTAGGATATTAAAATAAGATAATGAACTTTATTTTGGGAAATGTTTTTGTTGACCTCGCCTCTGTCGCCTTGTGTCTGCAGGACTTTGGAAAAGAACAAAAAGAAGAAGATATTCTAACCCTCCGGAGGACCTTCCTGATGTTCCATTATTTCCTGCCCGCCCTGAGAGCGTCTGTCCGTCACAACATACCGTGTGATAATCAAGAGAAGCCAGCAGGGGGCGCTGTCGTCTGACTCTAACCAATCATGCTCTCCCTCGAGTCCCCCTTAATATGATCCTTGTATCCCTTCAGCGTCGCCCGGCACGTATACTCGTAGAAACACCTTCGTGACAAACAGGAAGTCTTTCTTTCTTCTTCTTTGGGAATGTCGGACGCTGCGTCCTTTTTTTAATGCCAAAAACCAAACGAATAGCTCGGCCTGTCGCGGCTGCAGCTCACCTCAGGCACTGTTATTTTTTATATAAATATATAAATGTATCTTTCGGTTGACTTATTATTTAGGTTTCACATTTAACTTCCTCCCAGTCCTCTTCCAGCTCCTGCAATGTAAATTGTATAACCACAAACTGCAGCGTCTATCTTCGACCATGTGTAACATTTTCTTACTTTTGTTGTTTTCATTTTGTATCGGCCTGCGCCCTTTAGTTTTTAGCCTTTCTGTTGGACGCCAAACATCTATCCCGACTCACGCCGAGTGTCACGATGTTCAAGAAACTGCTCCGACGTGTTTTACGTGAATTTACTTTCCGCCTCTCGTGCAGATTCTATTCGGAGTATTTCCACGGTCACATTCAGCTCTCTGTGGAACGCACCTGCTTTTTTAATGTCATGTTTTTATTGTTAAAAAGTCACATAATAAAAATTGTGATGGGGAAAAAAACACAGATGACTTTGTCTTCAAATGGCTGCCCTCGTGTCGTCGAATGAGATGAGACTTTATTCATAACACGATACACACAGCAGCAGAATAATCAAACTGTACAGGAAACAGACGGGCACACGATTAAGTCAATATTAACTGATACGCAAGTGCACGTTATTCTAGAACATTATTCATAATAATATTGCACATGTTGTACAGCAGCGAGTGTGGGATTGTTTGCCTCCACTGCTCCAGGTGTTCCAGGTGCTCCAGGTGTTCCAGGTGCTCCAGGTGCTCCAGGTGTTCCAGGTGCTCCAGGTGTTCCAGGTGCTCCAGGTGTTCCAGGTGCTCCAGGTGCTCCAGGTGCTCCAGGTGTTCCAGGTGCTCCAGGTGCTCCAGGTGTTCCAGGTGCTCCAGGTGCTCCAGGTGTTCCAGGTGCTCCAGGTGCAGACGTCGTCACCTGGCTGCAGAGATGAGCTTCTCCTCAGGCAGGAGAGAAAAGGAGGACCAACACGGACGCTTGGAGAGAAGCTCCAGGTGTTCCAGGTGTTCCAGGTGCTCCAGGTGCTCCAGGTGTTCCAGGTGCTCCAGGTGCTCCAGGTGTTCCAGGTGCTCCAGGTGCAGACGTCGTCACCTGGCTGCAGAGATGAGCTTCTCCTCAGGCAGGAGAGAAAAGGAGGACCAACACGGACGCTTGGAGAGAAGCTCCAGGTGCTCCAGGTGTTCCAGGTGCTCCAGGTGTTCCAGGTGTTCCAGGTGTTCCAGGTGCTCCAGGTGTTCCAGGTGCAGACGTCGTCACCTGGCTGCAGAGATGAGCTTCTCCTCAGGCAGGAGAGAAAAGGAGGACCAACACGGACGCTTGGAGAGAAGCTCCACGTTCCCGTTCATCCCGCAGATGTTGGTTAGTGAGGTCAGATGGAGACGCGTTGAGTTCTTCCACAACAGCTTAGAAAAGGCCACTAATTAAACGTTTGCAGTAGAATTACGATTTTCTTTTTTATTGGATAGAGAGGGGAAAAACAAATGCCTCATTCCTCAGCATGTACAGATGAAGCTTTATTGATCACCGGAGGGAGTCGGGTGCTTCAGCAGCATGAGGGAAAGGCTGAGAGTTCAACCTGAGATAATGCACAAAGCAAACGCTGTTCACACCTCAACAAAATACACTTTGAAAACACCGTTGATTTGTGGGTGTGTGTGTGTGTGCACGATCCCTCGGGTTGTGTGCTTTTACTCAAAGTGCTTTGAGTTTCACAAATACTATAAAAGTGCTATTTAAGTGCAATCCAGTTACTCGGAACAAAAGGAAGCACATGGGTGATTGGGACACTAAAAATAACCTTCAGGACTTTTTTTACCGTCTTTCTGCGTCTCTTAGTTTCATTGGCAGTGTTGCTTTTAAGTAGTCCTTTGATGGTGCCCAGATGTTACGAAGGACTCTTAGTATAAAGCAGTCACGCATGTTGGTTTCTTGTGAGCGAAGATAAGATAAGTTCAATCAGGAGAGACGTGATGTACGAAATACGTGTTTATTACCGGGACGCCTGATACGAGGGAATAGTGATTGACGGATTTCTACGAGTGAAGGAAATGATGTTTGGTGATCAGGCCCCGGTTTGCAGGACGATCATTCGGGAGGGGAACCCGCTCCGATGAACCCCCGGGGTCTAGAGGTAAGTGGTTCGGTCCGTCTGAAGGGAGAAGGGTTTAGCTTGGCTCTGTATTGGGAGGCGAAGGGGTGGAGGAGGGTTGCGCGTTGACGCCTGAAATGACGACTGACGGAGAGGGAAGATTTAAAGGGGGGTAGCGGGTGCGATGATTGGCTAGCCGGGGAGCAACGCCCCCGATCGCTTAATGAGAGGAGAGAGGATTTAAATGACGTGGAACACCAGAGGATATTGGTCTTCCTGATTGAAATGTTTGCGTTGCAGCCGCATAAAAAGACACGGCATTGCACATTAGAGAAATTAAAAGACTACATTTTGAATTGTTTATTTCTAAACATCTCAAAAAGAAATACAATAGCATCAAAAAAAGTAGAACATACACGTTACAGCAAAGCAGGATATTATATTAAGTGTGTAAATGCAACACATGTCCATATTGGTTTGATAAGAATCGTGTTTTGAGCAGCTCTCTTGAAGGGCTCGTGAAACTGACATGCAGCGATCACTGACATGTTAGAGAACAAGTCAGAAATGAATGTTTTTCTGGTGCTTTAAAGATTCATGAGGCCTACGTCTGTCTGTGTCCAGCAGGGGGCAGCACTGATCCTCCCGGTGGTGAGTTCAGGGACTTCCTGTGCTTCTCACAGCTTTATCAGTGTCCCTCTGCACTTTAACCACGACCCAGCTGTCTCTGTGATGAACTTAAAACCCCGATGTGTTCTCCGTTAGGCTACATCCTCAAACAAAGCCTTTCACCCACTGAGAAGAGCTTCCTCTCAGATCAGCTCGGTCAGGAACACACAGTGCAGTCTGTGAGCTGCCAACTTGGCTCTGAAGACGCTGAACGCTTCAAAGTGACCCGGGTTTATTTGGCTGTTAGAAGGGATTCAATCCCCTAGCAGCCATTCAGGAGGGTCTGGGGTCTTTCGAGGTGTTTCCACGCTGCTGCGGAAACACGGGCAACGGCTTCCCCATCGGGCCCTGCAGCAACCGCTTTGGTTGAAAGGGGTATTTGGGTTCTTGCGGGAGCTCTGATGATACAAATAATAATGCATTTTAATTATAGAGAGCTTTTGTGGAAACTCAAAGACACTTTACAGAGTAACAATTCATAAAAACAATTAAAACACTAAAAATATATAAATCACAGATTAAAAGCAGTTCTGAAGAGGTGATGTGAACACGGTGGGGGCGGGCTCTGGTTCGTGGTGTGTGTTATGACATTGTGAGGAGGGTCTCGAGGCTGTTTGTTGGGGGCTTATCAAGATAGTTTAATGAGAGTATTTAAGATGGTGTGTTTTATTCAACATATTCATTGAGGTCTTTAAGGGTTGCCGAGCGATTAGTGTATTGTTAATGTAAGA
Organism: Chaenocephalus aceratus; assembly: GCA_023974075.1. Taxonomy (NCBI): domain Eukaryota; kingdom Metazoa; phylum Chordata; class Actinopteri; order Perciformes; family Channichthyidae; genus Chaenocephalus; species Chaenocephalus aceratus. The sequence goes on from JAMFTG010003002.1 coordinate 12,613, forward strand.
AGTAGAGGACTTTAAAGGGTTAATAGCTTATTAGAGGTTGTTTTTTGTCACGGTTTGGGGTCAGTGGAGATATGTCAGGGGTTAGGAAGTGGTAGAGAACCGCAGTGACGCGTCCTAGAACCCGGAAGTAAGTTAGCATTTTTACCACGTCCGGTAAATAGCTGGAACTTAAGTCTGTGTTTGACACAAATTGAAGAGACAGATCACGTTTTGTTCTACGGCATTAAATACATCAGCAGTGTAAATACATCATGGTGATTTCTGAAGAGTTTACGTGTCTGAAAAACGATTGTTGTTACCAAGTGGCTGAATAGGACTACAGAAGTTGTCCAGGCCGTTTTACGTCTTTACGCCGAACACGTAAAACACTCCCGCTAAGTTAGTTTGCCCTGTTCTGCTTGAAAGCAAGTCCCTGCCTCCTGCAAAGTGTTCAAACGCTTCAACTTGTTCCATTTACAATATGTATGTTTGAATATGGATCTGAAGTCGGCGTGACGTTGAAGCAGCGACCCTGCTGTAGCTCGTTTATAGCATAATGTTAGCATTTTGCTTCTGGCGACTAGATTTATGCTTCGAAAATTATAAAAGTAGGATAGACATGTGGAGATTATCCGGCTGAACAAAACGTGATCCGTCTTTTAAATGTGTTTCAACCACAGACCTTAGTTCCAGCTATTTTCCAAAATCCTATGGAGAAATTGCACTGGTTTTTGACGAAGGAACCGGAAGGAGTTTACATCCGGGTTTTAGGACGCGTCACTGCGGTTCTCTATTAGGGTGATCTGGGATTGATGGCATCATATGATCTACAAATAATTAGATGTATGGAGAAGCTAACATCTTTGAGAGCCGCCCGTACGACTACATGACGAATACGACACCAACATGAATCTAGGTCTTCAATGCGACATATTTCTCAGCATCTCAATCCGTCACGAGAAAACTGGCTCCAAATCAGGAACTGGAACCGCTTTGGTGGAAAAGGGTTGAGTTCTTGGTAGTTCTGGTTCTTGGTGTTTTTATGACATTGTGAGGAGGGTCTAAGCTGTCTGTTGGGGGCTCATGAGAGTATTCTAGATTGTGTGTTTTATTCAACATGGGGTTAATTGAGGTCTTTAAGGGTTGCCGAGCTATTAGTGCAGGGGTGTCAAACTCAATTTCATCGCGGGCCACATCAGCATTATGGTTGCACTCAAAGGGCCGGTTGTAACTTTAAGACTATATAAAAATACATATATAAATATTTAATATATAAAATAATGTATTATATCACATCATTGCCTCTGCATTGGATTATCATCGGATAGGGTAATACCTTCATAATTAACTACGTCTGAAAGCAGAAGTCCAGGGCAAATAATTGCAAGTCTTTTCAGTGAGAATGTCACAAAATGATTTAAAAAGAAAAGCCACATTTTGAAGAAAAAAGAAATAGAAATTACATTTTGAAATAAAAATCTAATTCTGAGAAAAAGGAATTCTATGAAAAAATGCATATTTTGAAGAAAAAAAGGCAAATTCTGAGAAAAAAGTCATATTTGAGATGCATTGTGGGACATGTAGTTTATGGGCAACGTGCTTCTGTAGCATGTAACCGTATAATAAACATATTATATTCTTTGCAAGCTCTTGTGGGGCCACATAAAATGAAGTCGCGGGCCGAACGTGGCCCCCGGGCCTTCAGTTTGACACCCCTGGATTGTTAATGGAGGAAGTCGAGGGCTTTTAAAGGGTTAATATGTTCTTAAAGGGGGTTTTGTCGTGGTTGGCGGTCATTGAGTCATATTTTAGGGCTGGGAAGTGGTTCTTTTGGGAGAATCCAGACACATTCGGGGGCTTTTGAGTTGATGGCATCAAACTACAAATATTAAGATGTAAAGAGAAGCTTACATCCTTGAGAGCCCGTAAGACGATCTTCAATGTGACATATTTGTCAGCATCTCAATCCGTCAGCTTTCTATTCTTTGATATGATGAAACCATGGATTTAATGCAACGGGTCAATGACGCTTCCCACTGAAACATATTCACTTGTGTTGCTAGGAAACAGCTGGTGTCCAGGTTTCACTTCCTGTCCACTGTTGACTCAAGCAAACACTGCAGCAGGAGATTAGCGTGGGTCCATTCAGAAAGACAATATATGGACGAGCTGCGAAACACGGTGTCGACAAACCCACACATTTGGTGTTATGTATTTAAAGTAAATCAGCATTGGCTTGAAGTATTGATCTTTCCTTAAATCTGTCTTTGGCTTATTCAAACACAAGCTGGACCCTTTGGACACACACACACACACACACACACACACACACACTAGTGTACCTCAGTATCACGCCACATCCCTTCATGTTTGACATCTCCTGTCCAGCCTCTCCTCTTCCTGATTGGCCGACTGTGCCCCAGGTCGCCCAGGTGAAGACCCTCTCAGCCAATCACAGTCGTTTACACTAAAACCCCATATGTCAGCCCACATGACAAGTTATGATCTGATCCCAAATCTGATTCTACACGACATCCCACATCCCTGCTCATCTGTACTGCCTCGAAACGATCCGTTCACGAGTGTTTCGTTACACTTCTGTCGTGCTTTAATGCATCTCAAATGCATTTCCTTCGATCCGGCATCGAGGGGGTCAGCTCATAACGGATTCACGGCTTTTATTGTCACGTGTACATAGCTACAGAAATACAACTGAAATGCTGAGGGCACTGACTCCAACAGTGCAACACAATACAACGGATACAATATACCTGAACGGGCTCTTCGTGGATCTTTTGGCCAATCGTAGAGTTCGAATGCTCCGCAGGCTGCAGGGAGGCTTCATTGTTACGCTGGCATTGACCTGATTCCCCGAGAGCTGCAGAGTTTCTGGGTTAGCGCCGGCTCTCTGCAAAACACATAAGCCTGCAGCAACTGAGGCCGCTTGCTCTCTGTCCCGATGATTTGATATCCACTTCAGAGCGTAAGGGAACAGGAAACTTAGAAGAACAGTAAATGGTAAATGGACTTATATAGCGCTTTATCCAGTCTTTAAGACCCCTCAAAGCGCTTTACATACTACATGTCGTTCACCCATTCATACTGAGCAGTGTATGTTAGGACATGCACTAACATGCACACACCGTTGGCCATCGGGAGCAACTCAAGGTTAAGTATCTTGCTCAAGGATACATCGACATGTTGACTGCACGGGCTGGGATCGAACCCACAACCTTCTGGTTGAAAGACGACCGCACTCCCTCGTCGCCCAATGTACCAATACTTACTAGTTTAAGGGCATTTTGCACTAATATTTAAACATATTTAACTACAGTATAACCATACTTTTATTCAGCGTTAAAAAGCCTTACATCTTTTGCTGCATCTGTATTACATCTAGGGACGAAATGCAAAGGTAGAACTGGAACGTTTAAGATGTGGAACGAGAAGCTGGAATGTTGCGCCATGACTGAGCTAAAACTCGAATACTAACATAACTAATTTTGACGTAAAATGTAGGATATACTGTGTCCCTACTCCCTACTGCATCGTATCTTGATTGTGTGCACGAGAGAAACCACAGTCTGGAAGAAAAGCTCACAAATATAAGCTTTTATAAAATAAAATACTACGAGATTAGTAATTTAACACATCCGCCACGGAGAGATGCCGTCAGAGAACGGAAATGCTAAGCCGCCCTCATGTTTACTAAATTCCTATCTCTCTTAAACCCTCTTAACCGATCTGGCTGTGGATCAGACTCTGATTTAATTCTTTGTTTCCGCTTGCAGAGAGATGTCCATGCGTGCTTTGCCCCGAGAAATCAGAATCAATATATGGATTAAGTCCAACTGACCATTAGATTTGACCTCTTGTCTTTGGCCTGTCTGCACATCGTCTCTGTTCGTGTAATCTTCTCCTTCATCCTTGTTGCATAAAAGCTGAGGTCAAGCAGAGGTGGCGATGTCAGGAATGTCTGCGCCGGGGCATCCCGTCTGTAAATAGATCCGTAATGCGCACAGAGGCTTATCCCTTCAGAGGGTCCTGGCACACGGCGGCCTGTCCGCACTCTGCAGGGCTAACGATCCACGGTCTGACGGCACATTGATAAACACACTGCCATGAAGAAGAATTTGCATTTGTAAGATTAGAGCTTTGCAAAACATGTCTGTCTTGAATGCTTGGCCTGTGGCAGGGCTGCGTTCAAAACCAATCCGCGAGTCCAGAGCAAGTCAAGTTCTGCTCAAAACCATGAAAGAGTGGAGCAGGAATGAGTCCTAAATCCTGTCCCCTGGTCTGGAGGTCAATGGTTTCTGAATGTGTTTTTGTTTTCCTGAAATAAGGTCTGTGGTTAACTCAAGCTGAGGAGATTTTAATGTTTTGTTCTACGACATAAAATACCTCAGTACCCAACTGGTGGATTTAAAAAGTGTCTAAATGAGACGACTAAACCTCATTACGCCCAACATTAGCCTCCTTTAGCTTAGCGGTGGTGACGTGAAGTCATGTGACCGTGCTGTAGTTCCTTTATAGCCCAACATTAGCCTCCTTTAGCTTAGCGGTGGTGACGTGAAGTCATGTGACCGTGCTGTAGTTCCTTTATAGCCCAACATTAGCCTCCTTTAGCTTAGCGGTGGTGACGTGAAGTCATGTGACCGTGCTGTAGTTCCTTTATAGCACAACATTAGCCACCTTTAGCTTAGCGGTGGTGACGTGAAGTCATGTGACCGTGCTGTAGTTCCTTTATAGCCCAACATTAGCTACCTTTAGCTTAGCGGTGGTGACGTGAAGTCATGTGACCGCGCTGTAGTTCCTTTATAGCCCAACATTAGCCGCCTTTAGCTTAGCGGTGGTGACGTGAAGTCATGTGACCGTGCTGTAGTTCCTTTATAGCACAACATTAGCCACCTTTAGCTTAGCGGTGGTGACGTGAAGTCATGTGACCGTGCTGTAGTTCCTTTATAGCCCAACATTAGCCACCTTTAGCTTAGCGGTGGTGACGTGAAGTCATGTGACCGTGCTGTAGTTCCTTTATAGCCCAACATTAGCCTCCTTTAGCTTAGCGGTGGTGAGCTAAAGGTGTTTTTTGTTCCAATGATTAACCTCTACTCACATCAAAGGAACGAAGCTTACAAAAAACAGCTCATGTTGAATTTTGAGGCACCGGCAAAAATCAGTAGATAAAAGCAGAATTATTCTGTCTTTAAATTAAGTTTATCTACACTGTCACAGAACAGAGAAATCTTGAGATCAATGGGTAATCACGTGCTTTGTTGACAAAAGAATTCAATTAAAGTGTTTTATCTGAAATGAAAATGCTATGCTAATTTAATCAGGCAGGATCTGGGCCGAAGGAGCCGGAGAGATAATCACATGCTCTCATTTCTCAATCATGATCCTAGGTTCCTCAGTTCAGAACAACCCGAAACACATATTACATATTGGCTTCAATACATACATCACGCTTAACAAATGTACTTTTTAACCAGCAGAATAATTGTTTAGTGACTAGATAAACTACATGTTCTACAGTAGGCTACTTGTTCGACCGACATATTAAAGGGGACCTATCGTCACAAAGTGTCGGTGTGTCAGGGAACTCACGCAGCGTCAGAAAATAAAGCCCTCTCTCTTTTCCTCCGTACCCAAATCTCTAAAAACGGGGAACAACGGAGCTGATCCAGATTAGCGTCCGATATGACGTAGCATCTGAAATGTGGACCCACGGGCCAATCAGAAACGTTGCTATCAGAAACAATGCCCGACTGTTCTGGACGTAATAGGGTCGGTGTTTACATTAGCATCGCTAACACTCAGAGCTAACCTGTACTGGAGAGCATGTGTGTGAAGAAGCAGGAAGTAAAAAGGAACTCACCTTGTGGTATAACCGGCAAGAGAGAAAGCCTTTGAGCTCCAGACTGTTTCAGAGAGGATCCTTGATAATCCATGATATGGCGTTTCATCACGGCAGCATTTAGTTTAGACCAGGGGTGGGGAACCTCCGGCCCCCGGGCCGTTTACGGCCCGCGAGACAATTTTATACGGCCCTCGAGGTAACACACGCAAAAAAGAAAACAAATTAAGAAATCTAGACCGCAAAATAATTAAACAAGCGAGTGCCTGTTTTTCCTGGCCACGGTCAGGGTCCTTGAACACAACACGAGCCAAACGTGTCATCACGTGGTATATGTCTCGTCCGACAGGGGTTTAGAGCTGCCGGAGAGCAGAGCACCAGAACGCCGCTCCGGGCCGGGACTTCACAAATGTCAGTAGCCATAAGGAGCCGTACACATGCTGCAGTTTCTGCGTGGCTGTGTCTTTAGTTGAAAGCCCAGTGGAGATCTGCTCATCTGTCATACTGATCATACAGGCAATAACTTTGTTGTTATTAGCATCTGGTTAGCTAGCTATGCTAACGAATATAAGAAGCTTTTTCTCCAACCAGTGAGGTAAAGGCACATCTTTATATGAACATTACAGTTATCAAAAAACAAGAGAATAAAGTAAACGGGTATAAAATACTATATGGCAGTAAAAAAAAAGTTGTTATTAATAAACAAGAATACAGTTTGAAAGGAGAGTGATTTGTAAAATATCCATAAAGAAAAAGAAAATCTGCTTCCAGTTCTGTTTCATCTGGGTGTTGAGAGATGTGTCCATAGATCTACTAATGTTGCTCTCAAAGTGCACCAGATTGATGCTTTCAACTTCAATATTTAAAACAAAAAAAAAAAATCTTCCCAGGGGAGCATGCCCCCGGACCCCCCTAGAGGAGGTTAGGTTCCCCCCCCCCACTTAAATCATGTTCACATGGATAGGAAACTAAATTGCACACATCTCGTGTCCATATATTTCTGTTTTGGTGGTCATGCCACACCGTGCACGTGCATGCGTGAGTCATGGCAAGATATCTGGATTGAGAGGTTTCTTTTTCTTTGCACAGCATGAAAGAAAGGCCAAATGAATGGGCTGTGATTTTAGTATTTTTAAGCAGACGTCAATAATTTGTACGGCCCTCGGAGGAAAAAATTGAAATGGCCCTTGAGAGGAAAAAGGTTCCCCACCCCTGGTTTAGACGGTAGCTGCCGGGTCCAGCATGAGCTCAGACCCCTCCGTTTTCATTTTATCTTTATCCCCAAATCAGCACTTTTGAAACAGGAAGTGAAATAGAGGGATGTGAGGCGAGGCTAGAACGATCTGTTTGGTGTTTTGAGCAAAACACTTCATAGACATGTTTTTAACATTTTATATATATCTGAAACCTGTGCTATTGCCTAAATATAACCTCTTAAACTTTGTTTGAATCCAGGTTTACTGAAGAAAGCTTTTTGTTACTACATCAGAAACAATATTAATTATGAACTTTGATAAAAAAACTAATTTAGATTTTGATAAACCCTCTATAATAATTTACATGCAAGTAATAAACGTATCTTCCACAGCAACACAAAACATTTGGTTGTCATGTCTGAAGCCACGCCCCCTCCTGCTGCTACTCCAGGAAGTATTAAACCACAGATTTCAAAATAAAAGCTGGATTTAATCGACCTTGGCTATGGGAACCAGACAACTCCACGCAATTAAATTAAGTTTGCTTTCCAATAGTCCATTTAGCCGGAAGTCCCTCAGTGGCAGCCATGATAAGTGTCGTTCCAATTCTCCAAATGATAGGAAAGGAGGTTTCAAGCTTCCTTTATAGCCTCCTTTAGCTTAGGAACCACTGGACCTCCCTCACCGAGAGGAGAGGAGAACATTCTGCCCCACAATGCATTGCAGCCGCAGCATTTGCCGTCACTCAGCAGTCGGCCGTTCACGGAAACAACCGATTATGACGGAGAAAATGATATCATGAAAGTTACGGTGCTTATTAAGCATTTTAAAACATATGTGGTAAGTTGCCAAAGTGCTTTGTTTTGAACGTTCATCAGTATTATAATAAAGAGAGAAATATGAACGTTAGTTTTTCACTGAAATGATCAAATAAAGTCAACATCTCAGTCTTTACTGAGCTGTGTGGGGTGTGTTCAGCTTTTAAAAGATGTTTGAATGGTGATATACACAGTGATAGATGTTAAGGACTAACGTTTATAATAAATACATCTGTATTGATTTATCTTTTCATCAATCATACGTATTGATTTGTTGTGTATTGTTATCAGACAATGATACTACAGATTATTATTATTATTTAAATATTTCGTTTAGTTATTGCATTCATTTGTATAGTACTGTATCATGTCTGTATCATCTTTTGTTTCATTTGTATTGTAACGTTCGCAAGGTGGAGTCGGAAACAGGCTTCTCGTTATTAGGCTTTAATAACAGATATTCTTACAGATGATCACAGGTACCGGTACATTGTGGGGGTTCTACCTCACACTTCCCACACTGACTTAACTCCTACCCCGACACATATAAATATAGCAGTGTCTACGTCACAACTCCCCGCCCTCCCCCGTCCGCTCCCCCAACCACAGGCCCGCACCTCAACCAGCATCACTGTGCAGCTCTATGATTGGCAGAGAGACGGGGGATGCCTGAGTGACACCCTGAACATCCTATGCAGGATCGCTACACTACCCCCCCACTACAAAGTTCCTCGCCCACGAGGAACAAATAAAACACAGCACAAACACTCCCCCCACCCTCTCCAGTACTCTGCAGGGACCAACCCACTGGCTGTCCACTGACACGCTGGTCTCCACGCTGTCCACTGACACGCTGGTCTCCACACTGGTCTCCACGCTGTCCACTGACACGCTGGTCTCCACGCTGTCCACTGACACGCTGGTCTCCACACTGGTCTCCACGCTGGTCTCCACGCTGGTCTCCACGCTGGTCTCCACGCTGTCCACTGACACGCTGGTCTCCACACTGGTCTCCACACTGGTCTCCACGCTGGTCTCCACGCTGGTCTCCACGCTGTCCACTGACACGCTGGTCTCCACGCTGTGAGGAGAACCCTTTATAGATGGGCTGAGAGTGTGGCTGGTCTTATGCCTTTTCAGAGGCTGCTGGTCGATGGGCGCCGCCATTGTTGTTTACATCCAGCTTGGAAATGGCGCGAAATGCCGCGGAAGACGGCGACATTCCCGCGTCTCTAGCCATCTTCACCGCCGACTCTCTCAGGCGCTCTCTCGCCTCCCGTGCACTCATGAACTCCCCGCTCATGTCCTTCGACCACCCGCATGCTCCCTCTTCCTCTCCATCACTACTTTCCTGCTTCACTCCCATCTTGCTGAACTTTTCCATCTCCGCTAGCTTACCGGCTAGCTCGTGACGCAGTTACGATCTCCCGTCAGGATAGACGTCCTCCGTTCGAAAATTCACTTCTGACACCAATGTAACGTTCGCAAGGTGGAGTCGGAAACAGGCTTCTCGTTATTAGGCTTTAATAACAGATATTCTTACAGATGATCACAGGTACCGGTACATTGTGGGGGTTCTACCTCACACTTCCCACACTGACTTAACTCCTACCCCGACACATATAAATATAGCAGTGTCTACGTCACAACTCCCCGCCCTCCCCCGTCCGCTCCCCCAACCACAGGCCCGCACCTCAACCAGCATCACTGTGCAGCTCTATGATTGGCAGAGAGACGGGGGATGCCTGAGTGACACCCTGAACATCCTATGCAGGATCGCTACAGTATTTTCTTTGGTTTTACACGCTCGAAAAAAATAAATAAACTAAACTAAACTAGATCATTGGTATTAACGTGGACCGGAGGGAGAGGGGGACGAGCAGAAGTTTCACTTTCCTTTTTTATTTCAGTTCCAGCTTTGGTCCTGAAGAATATGTTTCTCTGTTGTCCACGTTCATAAAGCAAAGCAGCAGCATCAGAGCACGGAGCAGAGTCTCTAGATGAGTTCACAGCAGTCCCTCGTTCTTATTGAGCATCCATGTTTGTAGTCCGCTGTATAGAAAACTGTAGTTTCCATGGTTACCCACAGCAGCAGACGCACACAAGGACGTCCGCTGGCGCATCAGAAACACGTGGGATAGTGAAAGTGCAGTCGGATTCTCTAAAGTACCGCAGTCCTCTTCTCCTATGTCCTTTTGAATTCTCCTATCCACTATCCCTTAAACCCGTGACGTTTCACTCAGAGGTCAAGGAATAGGAGATAGGGTTAGAATTTAGGAGCTGATTATCGGAACGCAACCTCAATGTCTTTATTTATTTTATCAGGACATCATGGACGTTAATATTATTTGTTGAAATTCACAATAAACCTGATTCTGATGCACCTCCTCCCGGAGGCTTCTTTTATTTTGAAGGTCAGCTCTATGTGTTCCGGTGAAGCTGTGCTCCTTCACGCACGCAGGAGGTTAGTATCGATGTGAGCGCTGTCAGAAGTGTGTGTGTGGAGGCTGACCTGAGGACAGAAAGTGTGTGTGTCAGTATGTGTGTGTGGAGGCCGACCTGAGGACAGAAAGTGTGTGTGTCAGTGTGTGTGTGGAGGCCGACCTGTGAACAGTCACTCCGCTGCTGTTGGAGTGCAAAGTTTACCGATCTGCTCCCGGTAAAACCAGCGCGATCCTGCCGCGAAACACACACCGACAGCCGGACTCCTGCAGCATGTAAACCCGGCCGGAGGACCGCTG
>JAMFTG010003003.1:0-23383 GCA_023974075.1 Chaenocephalus aceratus
CTTTCTACTTCTTAACATGTTGAACACAAATACCTGTACTTTCTACTTCTTACATGTTGAACCCAAATACCTGTACTTTCTACTTCTTACATGTTGAACTCAAATACCTGTACTTTCTACTTCTTACATGTTGAACATCAAATACCTGTACTTTCTACTCTTACATGTTGAACACAAATACCTGTACTTTCTACTTCTTTACATGTTGAACACAAATACCTGTACTTTCTACTTCTAACATGTTGAACCCAAATACCTGTACTTTCTACTTTTACATGTTGAACTCAAATACCTGTACTTTCTACTTCTTACATGTTGAACACTCAAAAGACCTGTACTTTCTACTTCTTACATGTTAAACATCAAATACCTGTACTTTTCTACTTCTCACATGTTGAACTCAAATACCTGTACTTTCTATCTCTTACATGTTGAACACAAATACCTGTTACTTTCTACTTCTTACATGTTGAACTCAAATACCTGTACTTTCTACTTCTTACATGTTGAACTCAAATACCTGTACTTTCTACTCTATTCCCTCTACATGTTGAACAACAAATACATGTACTTTCTACTTCTACATGTTGAACACAAATACCTGTACTTTCTACTTCTTACATGTTGAACTCAAATACCTGTACTTTCTACCTTCTTACATGTTGAACTCAAATACCTGTACTTTCTACTTCTTACATGTTGAACTCAAATACCTGTACTTCTACTTCTTACATGTTGAACTCAAATACCTGTACTTTCTTACTTCTTACATGTGTGAACTCAAATACCTGTACTTTCTACTTCTTACATGTTGAACTCAAATACCTGTACTTTCTACTTCTTACATGTTGAACTCAAATACCTGTACTTTCTACTTCTCTCATGTTGAACCAATACCTACGTACTTTCTACTTTACATGTTGAACACAAATACCTGTACTTTCTACTTCTTACATGTTGAACCCAAATACCTGTACTTTCTACTTCTCTCATGTTGAACACAAATACCTGTACTTTCTACTTCTTACATGTTGAACACAAATACCTGTACTTTCTACTTCTCACATGTTGAACTCAAATACCTGTACTTTCTACTTCTTACATGTTGAACACAAATACCTGTACTTTCTACTTCTCACATGTTGAACACAAATACCTGTACTTTCTACTTCTAACATGTTGAACACAAATACCTGTACTTTCTACTTCTTACATGTTGAACTCAAATACCTGTACTTTCTACTTCTTACATGTTGAACTCAAATACCTGTACTTTCTACTTCTTACATGTTGAACTCAAATACCTGTACTTTCTACTTCTTACATGTTGAACTCAAATACCTGTACTTTCTACTTCTCACATGTTGAACCCAAATACCTGTACTTTCTACTTCTTACATGTTGAACTCAAATACCTGTACTTTCTACTTCTTACATGTTGAACTCAAATACCTGTACTTTCTACTTCTTACATGTTGAACTCAAATACCTGTACTTCCTACTTCTCACATGTTGAACCCAAATACCTGTACTTTCTACTTCTTACATGTTGAACCCAAATACCTGTACTTTCTACTTCTTACATGTTGAACTCAAATACCTGTACTTTCTACTTCTTACATGTTGAACTCCTATACTTGTACTTTCTACTTCTCTCATTTCCCAAACAGCTGGTTCCTTTAGTCTGAATGTGTGTTGGTGCGTGGTCATTATTCTTCAGAGTCACTGCGTGCCTATTGGTTGGAACACGATCCGTGTATCCATCACTTCCTGGTCTTCTCTAAAGAAGAGGGACCAATGGAAACGTTGTCATGTTGCCGTTGGTCACCATGGAAACATTCATTAGCTAACAATGACATTATTGTTCTATTAGTATAAAGGGAGGTCAGGTACTCTTTAAAGCAGCTGCTAGCTATGGGTACTTTATACTGAAGTACACTTCAAAGCCCATACTTCTTTACTTCTACTTGAGTAAAGAAGTTTAGTCAGTACTTCTACTTTCACCAGAGTATTTTTAAACACAAGTATCTGTACTTCTACTTGAGTAAAGGATGTGTGTACTTGTGTATTTCATGTTGGAGTGCATGGTACATGCTGACCTGTTGTAGGTGTCGGGGGGGCGCGGGTCGGTGGGGGAGCTCAGCTCGCTGCGGGACCTCTTGTCGTCGCTGCTGTCGCTGTCCGCCTTCTGGCTCAGAGACTCGGACATCACCTCGTTCCTGCAGAGAGGGAGAGGAGAGGGGCTCCATCAGGACTAACATCGGGAAAACTGTCGGATAACGGATCGATACGGAGCGCAGAGAGACTTCCTGTCCGGTGTAACGGTGATCAATAAGCAGCGAATCCTCATCCATCAGTGACTCTGACTGAAGGCTGATCACTGCTTAGAGATTACAGCGCTCTATGATGTTAAATAATGTCATAAAAAGGTCATTCTAGAAACAAAACTGTCTTAGTCGTTTTTTTACGAGCATCTTAATGCAACTGGATTTACTAAATGTATGTACACTGTATGTAAAATATTTCAAAAATAAAAGCACAGTTAGATTTCATTTAAAACACATATATATTTAAAAAAGAGATTTCAAAATAAAAGCACATGTAATAAAAAACATACAGTATATCATTTTTTTTAATGTATTTCAAAATAAGAGCACATTTAGATTCAATCAAAAAAAAAAAAAAAAAAATAGGGATTTCAAAATAAAAGCACATTTAGATTTAATTAAAAAAAAAAACATTATATTTAAAAAAAGGTATTTCAAAATAAAAGAAGTTTAGAAATGTAGATTGAATAAAAGAAAAAAACCCAAATGTATATATTTTTTAATGGATTTCAAAATAAGAGCCTGCTGAGCACTCGCCTGTCCTTCAGCACGATGTACTGGTGCGGCACGAGGCCTCGGCTGCTGTTGCTCCGACCCTCCCACCAGTCATGTGACGCGCGCTGGAACAGCTGCAGCGACGCCCCCTTTTTAAAGGAGAGTTCACGAACCGACCGACCCACGTAGTCGAACCTCGCCACCGCCTCCACGCCTTCACCCTCTATAGGGGGGGGGGGGGGGGGAAGAGAGGAGGGAGGGGGGGAGATGAAGAGAAGAGCCACCTGTCAATCAAACGTCTCTAAGGCTTTTGTTCCTCCCCATTGCTACACCAATCAGATAACAGTATTGAAACAGTATTTTTCTATTAAATCGGAAACCGATAAGATAGATGAGAAGGGAGGCAGGATGAAAGAGGGGGGGGGGGAGGAGAAGTCTCCATGGCTGCTGTTGCCGTAGCAACCTCTCTCCAGCAGAGAGACACACACACACACACACACACAGGGGGGAGTGTGTGGGAGGATGTTGTGAAGGTCAGAGGTCGGCGTACCCTCGTCGCTGGTCTGAGTCTCGGTGCCTCCATCAGGCTCTGCTTCCTCCAGAGCTCCTGGTTCACTGAAGGGACTCTCACTGAGGAGGAGGAGGAGGAGGAGGAGGAGGAAGAATCAGATTAACACAGGATCCGAAATGGAGGATGCACAGATGGAAGAAAAGGCTGCCAATGAAGCGTTTAGACAGCAGAACATGATTAAAGATTCTAAATACATTTCAAGCTAAAACTAAAACCGCTGAAGAAAGACTAGCAACATTTCCCAATCTTTCAAAATGTCAAGCAAAACATTTCTATAATCTTGGGAGTGTTGTTTCTTAAATTAAAGGGGCCCTATTCTGAATAATGTTCAAAAAGCTCTTTATTTTTCTCACGCTGCAGCACCTCTTTTCACCCTCCGTCTGAAACCAGAGCCCAGTCTGCTCTGATTGGTTAGCTGGCCGGCTCTGTTGTGATTGGTCAACCAGCTTAGAGGTGTCCCGCCCCTTAGCCTATCACGTACAATGTGTTGGAGCGCTAGCCAATAGAAGCGAAAGTGTTCCAAAGTGATGACACTGTGTTCCGGAACTTTGTGTTCTGATTGGTCCCCTCACACCCCAAAAACAGAATAGGGCTTCTTTAAGGAAAGTGTTCTGATTGGTCCCCTCACACCCCAAAAAACAGAATATGGCCTCTTTAAGGAAAGTGTTCTGATTGGTCCCCTCACACCCCAAAAAACAGAATATGGCCTCTTTAAGGAAAGTGTTCTGATTGGTCCCCTCACACCCCAAAAAACAGAATAGGGCCTCTTTAAGGAAAGTGTTCTGATTGGTCCCCTCACACCCCAAAAAGCAGAATAGGGCCCCTTTAAGGAAAGTGTTCTGATTGGTCCCCTCACACCCCAAAAAACAGAATAGGGCCTCTTTAAGGAAAGTGTTCTGATTGGTCCCCTCACACCCCAAAAAGCAGAATATGGCCTCTTTAAGGAAAGTGTTCTGATTGGTCCCCTCACACCCCAAAAAACAGAATAGGGCCTCTTTAAGGAAAGTGTTCTGATTGGTCCCCTCACACCCCACATTTTTTTAATAGGGCCCCTTTAAGGAAAGTGTTCTAATTGGTCCCCGCTCACACCCCAAAAAACCGAATAGGGCCTCTTTAAGTAAAGTGTTCTGATTGGTCCCCTCACACCCCAAAAAACAGAATAGGGCCCCTTTAAGGAAAGTGTTCTGATTGGTCCTCTTTAATTAAAGTGTTCTGATTGGTCCCCTCACCAGTACTGGTCCCCTGTCATGCACTTCTCGTAGACGGGCCCCGGCAGCTCCTTGGTGTCGGGGAAGATGTTGTCGTGGTTGAGGATGACCGTCTTGATGACCTCATTAACGTGCGCCTGGCAGGCCACCTGGTCCAGGGCGTCGGGGGTGGGCAGCAGCGTCGGCCCGAACACGATGGCCAAGTTCCCAGAATCCATCATGTTCTCATCGCTGTACTGGGACAGACTGGGAGAAACATCGGGGGAATAAATTCACTTTGAAAAGCTTTTTTTACACTTGTTTCTGATCACTTGTTATTATCAAAAATGTGAAGCTAAAATCCTGCAAACTTTCTAAATCTATGACATGAAGCTCAGCGCAAGTTCAACCAGGAATACCTTCTTTACTCATTCATTTACTATGCTATGTTACTACTCTCTCTGATCGGGGGCGTCCCTCCCCAGCTTAACCAATCACGCTCTATTCTCACAAGCCTATCATTGCGCTCCGCTAACCCTTTTAAATCTGCTCTCCCCTCTGACAGCTGTCATTTCAGGTGACTCGACGCAACCCTCCTCCCCCCGTCTCCCCTCCTGTCCCTCTGAATCCAGGGTCAAGCTAAGCCCCTCCCCTTCAGACCGACCCCAACCATCCATTCACCACCACCAGGGTCAAGCTAAGCTCCTCCCCTTCAGACCGACCCCAACCATCCATTCACCACCACCAGGGTCAAGCTAAGCCCCTCCCCTTCAGACCGACCCCAACCATCCATTCACCACCACCAGGGTCAAGCTAAGCCCCTCCCCTTCAGACCGACCCCAACCATCCATTCACCACCACCAGGGTCAAGCTAAGCTCCTCCCCTTCAGACCGACCCCAACCATCCATTCACCACCACCAGGGTCAAGCTAAGCCCCTCCCCTTCAGACCGACCCCAACCATCCATTCACCACCACCAGGGTCAAGCTAAGCCCCTCCCCTTCAGACCAACCATCCATTCACCACCACCAGGGTCAAGCTAAGCCCCTCCCCTTCAGACCGAACCAACTATCCATTCACCACCACCAGGATCTAGACCCCGGGGGTTTTCATCAGATCGGTTCTCCCCTCCCGAATGATACTCCTGCACAACGGGGCCTAATCACCAAAACTCCATTACATTCATTTGTGTATTCCTGGCAATAAATATGTATTCTTTCATCAAAACCGTCTCTCCTGATATATATATATATATATATATATATATTAGGGCTGTCAAACGATTACAATTTTTAATCAGATTAATCACAGCTTAAAAATTAATTAATCATGATTAATCACCATTCTAACTATGTCCAAAATATGCCATTTATTTATGTATATTGTTGTGGGAATGGAAAGATAAATGAAAGCAGGCGGATATATCCATTTAACATACAGTATCTATGTTTATTATAACGTTTTTCTGCATGTCAAAATGAAAGACAGCCCACACACCTATCAATCATCAAACCGTGGGGTCTTAATTCATTACGTGTTGATTTCTATCAACGGGGAGTACTTCAGGAAAGTCGACAGAGGGGGGGGGGGCTAGTGGAGTACTTCAGGAAAGTCGACAGAGGGGGGGGGGGCTAGTGGAGTACTTCGTGACCACAGAGTGTGACCGTTGTGATCAGCTGTTTTAGCGCAGTTCTCCAGTGAAGGGGGGAGTCTCCCTCCGCAGCCGGCTGGCGTAGTTTTGGCACAGTTCCGTTGTACAGACCGACGTTAACAGCAGCCTGTCTGTGCACACGGAGACCGACTCTGTCGTCCGGTGATCTAACCGCCTTCTGGAAAAGCTTCACAAGTACGTCGGTACGCAAATGCGCTTTGTGACACAAGTGACGGTACGCATTTCAGATTACGCACATAACCTGCGTACCAGTTATGTGCACCCCTGTACTACAGCAAAAGTATTCTCCGTCGGGACTTCCTGCAACAACACCACGCCGTTATCAAAGATGTTCTATTGAGAAGACGATCACTACGTGACAAAAGCTTTCAAAACCGTGGCTACTGAAATCAATCTTACTAACTGCTGTCTGTGCAATTTACTCTGCGCGAGTTGGCAGACTTTATTTTGCTTACTTTAACATCATGTGTCATGGTGGGGCTCAGCCATTTCTTGGTATGGGTGCAGCCTACCCCAGCCATACCCTGGCGCTGCCACTGGTGGCACGTATGGGGCGGGCCATTCTGCACATGCGTTAAATGCGTTAAATATTTTAACGCAATTAATTCAAAAAATGAATTACCGCCGTTAATGCGATAATTTTGACAGCACTAATATATATATATATATCCCGGTATATTTGGACCGTTGTAGGGCTAAAAAAACAACAATTAAGGAACCAGGGGATGGGGGGTTATAATTATTGAAGACAACTCAGGATTTACGAGTTTTAGGTGGTACATTTAGAAGGAAAAGCTAGTCAGATGTTTTTTTTTCAATATAATAATATATTGTCGTAATTTACAAAAATATATATTCTATTTTAAACGATGCATCATGTATCCCTGTGCTAATACGTATTGATGTTTAAAATACACCAAATATTTCCACTTTCAGTCTCTGTTATTGTTTCACCAGCGTTTACCGGACCTGGAAGCTCAATCCTGAATATGTGTGTCTCCTCTTCACTGCTTGCTAGAGGTTAGCGAGGCAGCAGAGGGAGCTCTTTACTAAATACCCTTTGCTGCATAGTTTCTCTCTTAGTTAAGGTACAGTTTAAGTCTTATTTTAAGTGTTTCCTCAAGGTGAAGTAGAAGAGCTCCGTCTCCTTTACTCCGAGAGCTTCACTGCCTCTCCACTCGGTTTTGAAAGGATAAACTCGGTGGAAATGGGAGGAAATCATCGTCAACTCAATAGGCGCGTTCACACCGGAGTACTTTTCCCGTTTAGTTCCGTTAGTGCCTGGAATTTTGCGTTCCCACCAAAAAGAGAACTTAGTTCCGAGAACTTTTACCCCCATTTTCAGTCCCTGCTAGAGAGGTGGGACTTTCCTGGGGAGAAAAAAGTACCAATTTCTATTGGCTGGGCGGATTGCAAACCACGCCCCGTAAAAGCTTTGTGAAGCCGCCATTTTATTTGCTGGCATTAGCATTATTAGCATTAGCCCCGCGCACCAACGCAGAGAGACTAACTTATGGCAACACAAAATAAAACATGGGAGCGGTGGAGATGAGGAGGTGTCGGCGTTCTGGCGATTTACTCGGAAGGCTCCAGTAGAAGCTGCTGGGAGTCCCAGCAGCTTCTACTGAAGCCTTCCCCAACTCCGGGGACTTCCGGCCGGGGACTCCGGGCGGCAGTATACGCCATGAAGTGGTTTGCGGCCTGCCAGTAAACCCAAAGCAGAAGAAGAAGAAGTGACGTCAGCGGCTTCATTTGCCTAATCCTCCCTCAGGGACTTATTCCGGTGTGAACGCGATCTGCTCTTAGTTCCTGGGGGAACTCAGTGCTGGGAACTAAGTGCGGCAAAGTACTTGGTGTGAAAGCGGCTTATGTGTGTTTCATCAGAGGGTGTGTTTCATCAGAGGGTGTGTTTCATCAGAGTGTGAGTTTCATCAGAGTGTGTGTTTCATCAGAGTGTGAGTTTCATCAGAGTGTGTGTTTCATCGGAGGGCGTACTGACTGGTTGAGGAAGGCGAACAGGTATCTCATGACGATCAGAGTGGCCCTCGGGACGCCCAGCAGGATCTTGCGGACGCACTGAGCCCTCTCATACATGTTCTCTATTCCTGAAACACACACCAAAGAGCAGAGAGACGTCAACAACACAACAACACGTCCGCAGAAATAAACAACAACATGTGAAACATCTCTGCTGGGGAGGAGACGCTGCAGAGAGGCAAAGAGTCCGCTGAAGATACAAGAGATGCAATTATATAGAGCAGCCGTGTCAAACTCAATTTCATCGCGGGCCACATCAGCATTGTGGCTGCTCTCAAAGGGCCGGTTGTAACTTTAAGACTATATAAAATACATATATAAATATTTAACATATATAAAATAATGTATTATATTACATTATTGCCTCTGCATTGGATTATTATCGGATAGGTTAAAAGCTTCAAAGATAACTACGTCTGAAAGAAGAAGTCTAGGGCAAATAAGTGCAAGTCTCTTCAGTGAGAATGTCACAAAATTATTTTAAAAGAAAAGCCAAAAAAAAGTGACATTTTGAAAAAAAAGTGACAATAAAAAAAAAAATCTAATTTTAGATGCATTGTGGGACATGTAGTTTATGGACATCGTGCATCTGTAAATCGGCATGTAACCGTATAATAAACATATTACATTCTTTCAGAGCTCTTGCGGGCCACATGAAATGAAGTCGCGGGCCGGATTTGGCCCCCGGGCCTTGAGTTTGACACCCCTGATATAGAGGGTCATGTCGTTGTTTTTTTATATCTTAATCAGCTTGGATTCATCTTTAATAATGGGCTCACTTTTAGATGTGAGTGAAACGGCCTGCAGGAGAGGTTAGCAACAGATAACACGAAGAACAACGTAACAATGTCAGTTTTTAATGATTTTGAAGCAACATTTATTCACCACTGTCAGAGATATATAATGATATCTGTGGTGTGAGCGTGGACTTCTGTAATTATATTATATTTAGCTAAACTTAGACATTCACACAGCTAACGATCATGTTTCGGATTACAAAACGTTAGTGGAGGTTAGCTTAAATTCTGATACTAATGAAAAATGCCATTTCAGAGTCAGAATATGTGGCTTATGAACTTAATACGGTGGCGACTCAAAGGCAGAGGAATTGTTCATGAGTGATGACTCCAAATAAACCTTCAATAAACCTTAAAGGGGACCGATCGTACAAAATGCACTTGGTGATGTCTTCTCTCCATCACCACGTGTCCCCGGTGTGTCCCCGGTGTGTCGGGGAACTCACGCAGCGTCAGGAAATAAACCCTCTCTCTTTTCCTCCGTACCCAAATCTCTAAAAACGGGGAACAACGGAGCTGATCCAGATTAGCGTCCGATATGACGTAACATCTGAAATTGTTGTTTTATGTTCATGTTGTAACCTACTTGCTGCCATGTTGGACAGGTCTCCCTGGAAAAAGAGATCTCAATGGGACCATCTGGTTGAATAAAGGTTTTAAAAAAAAATCGCGGTAGATTTTGTCTCACGACGGCATTAAGACATTTATTTACAGGGATATTCGATATATCGTTACATCCCTAGAAATAATCCATGATATGGCGTTTCATCACGGCAGCATTTAGTTTAGACGGTAGCTGCCGGGTCCCGCATGAGCTCAGACCCCTCCTCTTTAAAGCTTTATCCCAGAATCAGCACTTTTGAAACAGGAAGTGAAACAGAGGGACATGAGGCGTGGCTAGAATGATCTGTTTGGTGTTTGGAGCAAAACTCTTCATAGACATGTTTTTAATATACTTTTATATATCTGAGAGCTGTGCTGTTGCCTAAAATAGCATGATAGGTGACCTTTAAAGGATGCGAGTGTTAGAGAGACGAGGGACTCACGGACGCAGGACAGCAGGTCATTGAACCTCTCTTTGGGGAACAGAGGGTTCTCGAGACCTCTGAAGTAAAGCTTCAACACCCCGGCCACAGAGTTGATGTCGTGGTTACTCTCCTCGTCGATCAGAGGGTCGTTTCCTTCAATAGCAAGCACACACAGACAGAGAGGCAGCGTTAAACACTTCCTGCAGCTGTGGAGGACATTCAAAGAATCAAAGTCAACTTTCTTGTCACCGTTTCCCACGATCTCGAATACAAAATCAAACCGTTTAGTAAAAGGCAATCAGACTATATGTTTTAAATGATTATCGGCTCACCTCTCTCGAAGGAGTTCTTGATGTCGTTCACCTCGACCTGGGACCCCGACACCCGGAATATTCCCTGATGCTGCAGACCTGAGGGAACAAAGACAAGTACATCATGTTATTTATTCTATTTTCGTATTTATTTTATGGACTTTTATTAATCCCCGTGGGGAAATTGTTTCTCTGCATTCGACCCATCCTAGTGTTCGGAGCAGTGTGCTGCCATTTTGAACGGCGCCCGGTTAGCCGTGTGGGGAACGGTGCCTTGCTCAGGGACACCTCGGTAGCACTTGGTCTTTCCGGGACTTGAACTGGTGACCTTCCAGTTGCCAAGCCAAGTCCGACTTCGCCACCACCGCCTTGTACTGATCACAGGGCTTTCAGGGTTCATCTGTTTGCATTTTGCTAATTGTTTCTCTAAGATATCATTGCATTGACTTCTCTATAGACTCTTCTGGCACTATTTTATCTGTTCTATTTTATCCCATTCATGTTGACTTCAGTCTTCCATTGCCATGTCTGCACTGTATGTGCACATGACAATAAAGCCTTGAATCTTCAACACATTACTTTTAAGAACGTTTTAATAATAATTAAAATAGCTGTTTTACAACCATCACAACAATGATATAACGGTTATCAAATAGCACCTTTTAAAAACATACATTACGAAGAGTTTCCACGAAGAAAAGTAAAAGCAGAATCCAATATAATTGCAAAAAAACGAGAAAAAAACTCAATTACATTTTAAAATAATTGTAAAAGTGAATTTTAAAAAGTGTGTTCTTAATAATAATGAATAACGTCCACGGTGTGAAACTAATCACACATCAAGAGTCTCAATAATCCCATGGTATTAAAGGGACAGTGAACGCACCGTGCAGGTTGATGTAACGGATGCAGCTCTCCACAAGCAAGGGTATGGCTTTAGTTGAATCCTGAAAACACACCAACAACAACAACAACAGTTAGTTATTGTTTACACTTCATTTGTTTATTTTGGATCTGAAGTTCTTATCGACTCCGACATGTTCTATCCTAAAGGACTGAGACCTCTGTCCCTGCACACGTTACATAATCGACGACATTTATTTTCATTTTCCTTCAAGTTTGAAATGCTTTGACTTCCGAGAAAGATTTACATTTTGTTTCTTTCTCGTCTTCAATGCCTCGTGTTTTTATGCTGCTGCAACGCAAACACTAATCAATAAAATACTTCTTTATCTTTTTAAAAAACATCTCTCAAATATATAGAATTATATGTTAATCCCTCGATAAGTACGCACGTCTCATCTCATGCCATCTTGTGGGTGTTTTTCACAGTATCGATGTATAACACGTCTAAATGTCATATAATTAGGGTTGGGTATCGTTTGGATTTTAACGATTCCGGTTCTGCTTTTCGATTCCGGTTATTTTCGATTCCGGTTCTGATTCCGGTTCTGCTTCTTTTCGGTTCCGGTTCTGAATCCGGTTCTGCTTTTCGATTCCGGTTCTGATTCCGGTTCTGCTTTTCGATTCCGGTTCTTTTCGATTCCGGTTCTGATTCCGGTTCTGCTTTTCGATTCCGGTTCTTTTCGATTCCGGTTCTGCTTTTCGATTCCGGTTCTTTTCGATTCCGGTTCTGATTCCGGTTCTGCTTTTCGATTCCGGTTCTTTTCGGTTCCGGTTCTGATTCCGGTTCTGCTTTTCGATTCCGGTTCTTTTCGGTTCCGGTTCTGATTCCGGTTCTGCTTTTCGATTCCGGTTCCGCTTTTCGATTCCGGTTCTGCTTTTCGATTCCGGTTATTTTCGGTTCCGGTTCTGATTTCGGTTCTGCTTTTCGATTCCGGTTCTTTTCGATTCCGGTTCTTTTTCGATTCCGGTTCTGCTTTTCGATTCCGGTTCTTTTCGATTCTGCTTTTTGATTCCGGTTCTTTTCGATTCCGGTTCTGATTCCGGTTCTGCTTTTCGATTCCGGTTCTTTTCGGTTCTCGATTCCGGTTCTTTGAGAGGGTAAAAAGAAGTCGCATGCCAATTTCACTGGGAGAAAAATATATTTATGAAAACATTAAGTCAAATCTGTATTCCTATTTACAAATCCCTTCATACGGTTTAATTTCGTTACGGTTATTGAATACAATTATATAAAAATAATCTCTGCATTGTTTAGTCAGTTCTAAGTGGTGCAGTTTGAGAATGCACAGTTGGCCCAGTGTCCTCTGACGTTGCACTGCAGCCTGCCTGTGGGACAGAGTCCAGCCACACGTCCTGCAACACACGTGCTGCAGCTGCCCTGCTGCTCACTGTAAAAGTACATCAATTGTATTTTCATTTAAATAATGTACTTTCTACTGTGGGGGAAACTTCTGTAGCGATGGAGAGTCAGGACTCAGAGAGGCACGAGGAGAGCTGGAGCTTTGACGGCAAACACTGACGGTTTATTTTCGGCCGGAGAATTCACAAGACATGTCACGGGCCACGAGGCTGCCAAACCAATTCTGAAGAACTCTTTCTGCAGCTCGAGGTTTTAATTAGTTCGGAGTGTAATAATCAACATTCTTTATCAGCGAGACTAAACATGATGGACCCTGAATCTACAGAGCTCTCGTCCGTAGAGAAGAACGTGCGTCAGGGAACCGTCGTCCCTGAACAGTAAACTACCTCATGGCGGCTTGTGCTCCGTCACAGACTGGCAACAACAATGCGCCCAAGCTGCGGCGCCTCAAGAGAGATAGCAGCGATACCCAGGCCGTAGACCTTCCGTGGGAAAGAGACAGTGAGAGGAGAAAACTATGAACCGTGTCGAAGGTTGAATACCTAAGCCAGGGGTGTCAAACTTTCATCGTGGGCCACATTTGAATGATGGTTGCTCTCAAAGGGCCGGTGGTAACTTTAAGACTATATAAATATACATAGATATATATATATATAAAATAATGTACTATTTTACAATATTTCCTCTGCATTGGCTTATTATCAGATAGGGTAATAACTTAATTAACTACGCCTGAAAGCAGAAGTCTAGTTTCTTCAGTGCGCATCTCAAAAAACGAGATGCATTGTGGGACATGTAGTTTATGGGCAACGTGCTCCTGTAAAGCCACACGTAACCTTATAATAAACGAAGTATACTCTTTGCAAGCTCTTGTGGGCCACATCAAATTAAGCGGCGGGCCGGATTTTGCCCCCGGGCCTTGAGTTTGACACCCCTGACCTAAGCAAATGACTCCCTAACATCTATACCCTGCTTCATAAACAATACTGACATCCCTGCGCTCCTCCGAGTCTGTCTGTGAGGACAGCGCGAGGACACAGACAGGGAGTGAGGACAGCGCACACACACACACACACACACACACACACACACACACACACACACACACACACACACACAAAGGAGAGTCTACCTGATGCTTGCTGTGGGAGTTCTTCCGCCCACGACTGAAACAATCGGAAAGAGACAGAGTGAGAAATGGACCATTTGTATTAATATGGAATATGTGAAAATGCAGCAGACGGAATACCTGGTGGTGAGCAGCTCGGCTTTATATCCTTCAGGAGAAACACGGGTAAAGAGTTAAGGGGATTCACGTCTGTATTATTATTACGTCTGACGAGGAAGAGGAGGGTCTCACCTTCGGCTAAAGCTTTCTTCAGGATGTCGTGTTTGGCCTGCAGCTTCGAGATCAGGTTGCTTCCCTCCAGATACTCGCGGAATTTCTAAGGATTTAAAAAGTAGTTTCTCTCTTACTTAAGGTACAGTTTAAGTGTTATCCTAAGTGTTTCTCAGGGTGAAGTAGAAGAGCACCGTCTCCTGCTGGTTAGTTTCTCTCTTACTTAAGGTACAGTTTAAGTGTTATCCTAAGTGTTTCTCACGGTGAAGTAGAAGAGCTCCGTCTCCTGCTGGTTAGTTTCTCTCTTAGCTAAGGTACAGTTTAAGTGTTTCTCACGGTGAAGTAGAAGAGCTCCGTCACCTGCTGGTTAGTTTCTCTCTTAGTTAAGGTACAGTTTAAGTGTTTCTCACGGTGAAGTAGAAGAGCTCCGTCTCCTGCTGGTTAGTTTCTCTCTTAGTTAAGGTACAGTTTAAGTGTTATACTAAGTGTTTCTCAGGGTGAAGTAAAAGAGCTCCGTCTCCTGCTGGTTAGTTTCTCTCTTAGTTAAGGTACAGTTTAAGTGTTTCTCACAGTGAAGTAGAAGAGCTCCGTCTCCTGCTGGTTAGTTTCTCTCTTGGTTAAGGTACAGTTTAAGTGTTATCCTAAGTGTTTCTCACGGTGAAGTAGAAGAGCTCCGTCTCCTGCTGGTTAGTTTCTCTCTTAGTTAAGGTACAGTTTAAGTGTTTCTCACAGTGAAGTAGAAGAGCTCCGTCTCCTGCTGGTTAGTTTCTCTCTTAGTTAAGGTACAGTTTAAGTGTTTCTCACAGTGAAGTAGAAGAGCTCAGTCTCCTGCTGGTTAGTTTCTCTCTTAGCTAAGGTACAGTTTAAGTGTTTCTCACGGTGAAGTAGAAGAGCTCCGTCTCCTGCTGATTAGTTTCTCTCTTAGCTAAGGTACATTTTAAGTGTTTCTCGTGGTGAAGTAGAAGAGCTCCGTCTCCTGCTG
Organism: Chaenocephalus aceratus; assembly: GCA_023974075.1. NCBI lineage: Eukaryota > Metazoa > Chordata > Actinopteri > Perciformes > Channichthyidae > Chaenocephalus > Chaenocephalus aceratus. The sequence goes on from JAMFTG010003003.1 coordinate 15,013, forward strand.
ATTAGTTTCTCTCTTAGCTAAGGTACAGTTTAAGTGTTTCTCACGGTGAAGTAGAAGAGCTCCGTCTCCTGCTGGTTAGTTTCTCTCTTAGCTAAGGTACAGTTTAAGTGTTTCTCACGGTGAAGTAGAAGAGCTCCGTCTCCTGCTGGTTAGTTTCTCTCTTAGCTAAGGTACAGTTTAAGTGTTTCTCACGGTGAAGTAGAAGAGCTCCGTCTCCTGCTGGTTAGTTTCTCTCTTAGCTAAGGTACAGTTTAAGTGTTTCTCACGGTGAAGTAGAAGAGCTCCGTCTCCTGCTGGTTAGTTTCTCTCTTAGCTAAGGTACATTTTAAGTGTTTCTCATGGTGAAGTAGAAGAACTCCGTCTCCTGCTGGTTAGTTTCTCTCTTAGCTAAGGTACAGTTTAAGTGTTTCTCACGGTGAAGTAGAAGAGCTCCGTCTCCTGCTGGTTAGTTTCTCTCTTAGCTAAGGTACATTTTAAGTGTTTCTTATGGTGAAGTAGAAGAGCTCCGTCTCCTGCTGGTTAGTTTCTCTCTTAGCTAAGGTACATTTTAAGTGTTTCTCATGGTGAAGTAGAAGAACTCCGTCTCCTGCTGGTTAGTTTCTCTCTTAGCTAAGGTACAGTTTAAGTGTTTCTCACGGTGAAGTAGAAGAGCTCCGTCTCCTGCTGGTTAGTTTCTCTCTTAGCTAAGGTACAGTTTAAGTGTTTCTCACGGTGAAGTAGAAGAGCTCCGTCTCCTGCTGGTTAGTTTCTCTCTTAGCTAAGGTACAGTTTAAGTGTTTCTCACGGTGAAGTAGAAGAGCTCTGTCTCCTGCTGGTTAGTTTCTCTCTTAGCTAAGGTACAGTTTAAGTGTTTCTCACGGTGAAGTAGAAGAGCTCCGTCTCCTGCTGGTTAGTTTCTCTCTTAGCTAAGGTACAGTTTAAGTGTTTCTCACGGTGAAGTAGAAGAGCTCCGTCTCCTGCTGGTTAGTTTCTCTCTTAGCTAAGGTACAGTTTAAGTGTTTCTCACGGTGAAGTAGAAGAGCTCTGTCTCCTGCTGGTTAGTTTCTCTCTTAGTTAAGGTACAGTTTAAGTCTTATCCTAAGTGTTTCTCACGGTGAAGTAGAAGAGCTCCGTCTCCTGCTGGTTAGTTTCTCTCTTAGTTAAGGTACAGTTTAAGTGTTTCTCACGGTGAAGTAGAAGAGCTCCGTCTCCTGCTGGTTAGTTTCTCTCTTAGCTAAGGTACAGTTTAAGTGTTTCTCACGGTGAAGTAGAAGAGCTCCGTCTCCTGCTGGTTAGTTTCTCTCTTAGCTAAGGTACAGTTTAAGTGTTTCTCACGGTGAAGTAGGAGAGCTCCATCTCCTGCTGGTTAGTTTCTCTCTTAGTTAAGGTACAGTTTAAGTGTTTCTCACGGTGAAGTAGAAGAGCTCCGTCTCCTGCTTGATAGTTTCTCTCTTAGCTAAGGTACAGTTTAAGTGTTTCTCACGGTGAAGTAGGAGAGCTCCATCTCCTGCTGGTTAGTTTCTCTCTTAGTTAAGGTACAGTTTAAGTGTTTCTCACGGTGAAGTAGAAGAGCTCCGTCTCCTGCTGGTTAGTTTCTCTCTTAGCTAAGGTACAGTTTAAGTGTTTCTCACTGTGAAGTAGGAGAGCTCCGTCTCCTGCTGGTTAGTTTCTCTCTTAGTTAAGGTACAGTTTAAGTGTTTCTCACGGTGAAGTAGAAGAGCTCCGTCTCCTGCTGGTTAGTTTCTCTCTTAGCTAAGGTACATTTTAAGTGTTTCTCACGGTGAAGTAGAAGAGCTCCGTCTCCTGCTGGTTAGTTTCTCTCTTAGTTAAGGTACATTTAAGTGTTTCTCACGGTGAAGTAGAAGAGCTCCGTCTCCTGCTGGTTAGTTTCTCTCTTAGTTAAGGTACAGTTTAAGTGTTTCTCACGGTGAAGTAGAAGAGCTCCGTCTCCTGCTGGTTAGTTTCTCTCTTAGTTAAGGTACATTTTAAGTGTTTCTCACGGTGAAGTAGAAGAGCTCCGTCTCCTGCTGGTTAGTTTCTCTCTTAGCTAAGGTACAGTTTAAGTGTTTCTCACGGTGAAGTAGAAGTGCTCCGTCTCCTGCTGGTTAGTTTCTCTCTTAGTTAAGGTACAGTTTAAGTGTTTCTCACGGTGAAGTAGAAGAGCTCCGTCTCCTGCTGGTTAGTTTCTCTCTTAGTTAAGGTACAGTTTAAGTGTTTCTCACGGTGAAGTAGAAGAGCTCCGTCTCCTGCTGGTTAGTTCTCTCTTAGTTAAGGTACATTTTAAGTGTTTCTCACAGTGAAGTAGAAGAGCTCCGTCTCCTGCTGGTTAGTTTCTCTCTTAGCTAAGGTACAGTTTAAGTGTTTCTCACGGTGAAGTAGAAGAGCTCCGTCTCCTGCTGGTTAGTTTCTCTCTTAGCTAAGGTACAGTTTAAGTGTTTCTCACGGTGAAGTAGAAGAGCTCCGTCTCCTGCTGGTTAGTTTCTCTCTTAGCTAAGGTACAGTTTAAGTGTTTCTCACGGTGAAGTAGAAGAGCTCCGTCTCCTGCTGGTTAGTTTCTCTCTTAGCTAAGGTACAGTTTAAGTGTTTCTCACGGTGAAGTAGAAGAGCTCCGTCTCCTGCTGGTTAGTTTCTCTCTTAGCTAAGGTACAGTTTAAGTGTTTCTCACGGTGAAGTAGAAGAGCTCCGTCTCCTGCTGGTTAGTTTCTCTCTTAGTTAAGGTACAGTTTAAGTGTTTCTCACGGTGAAGTAGAAGAGCTCCGTCTCCTGCTGGTTAGTTTCTCTCTTAGTTAAGGTACAGTTTAAGTGTTTCTCACGGTGAAGTAGAAGAGCTCCGTCTCCTGCTGGTTAGTTTCTCTCTTAGCTAAGGTACAGTTTAAGTGTTTCTCACGGTGAAGTAGAAGAGCTCTGTCTCCTGCTGGTTAGTTTCTCTCTTAGCTAAGGTACAGTTTAAGTGTTTCTCACGGTGAAGTAGGAGAGCTCCGTCTCCTGCTGGTTAGTTTCTCTCTTAGCTAAGGTACAGTTTAAGTGTTTCTCACGGTGAAGTAGAAGAGCTCCGTCTCCTGCTGGTTAGTTTCTCTCTTAGCTAAGGTACATTTTAAGTGTTTCTCACGGTGAAGTAGAAGAGCTCCGTCTCCTGCTGGTTAGTTTCTCTCTTAGCTAAGGTACAGTTTAAGTGTTTCTCACGGTGAAGTAGAAGAGCTCCGTCTCCTGCTGGTTGGTTTCTCTCTTAGCTAAGGTACAGTTTAAGTGTTTCTCACGGTGAAGTAGAAGAGCTCCGTCTCCTGCTGGTTAGTTTCTCTCTTAGCTAAGGTACAGTTTAAGTGTTTCTCACGGTGAAGTAGAAGAGCTCTGTCTCCTGCTGGTTGGCTCTCTTCTTGGCGAGGCTCGGTTTGTTCAGATATCCGTCCGACACGCTGGACTTCACGGACTCGGAGGACGGGCTGTGAGTGAAGCTCTGAGAAACATCGAAGTCCTCGAGAACCGTCATGTCCTGCAGAGTGGAGAGGGTCGCCCCCCACGTCTTCTTCACCTGGTTAAAAGATAAGGGTTAAAACATTGAATGGCTTTTAGCCCTAATGCCGTATTAAAGCACGACTGAACTCGCGCTGAGCTTCGCGCTTCAGGAGGTTTGAATTATCAATTAAATTCACGGTGGAGTTTCATTTTGCATAACCTTTGATGGTGTGTGTGTTTATGCCTGCTACATATGCAAAGCGTGTTTGTATTTACAGCGAGGATAATGGGTGCAAAAGAGCTCCTATTTGTACATGATCAGCAGGGTGTGTGTGTGTGTGTGTGTGTGTGTGTGTGTGTGTGTGTGTTGCTGAGGCGTGCAGATGCTGCTCATTAATCCAGACTCCTTCAGCATTTTTATAACCTTCAGGCTGAGTTAGCAGCTGCACACACACACACACACACACGCACACACACACACACACACACACACACACGCACACGCACACGCACACACACACACACACACATAGCTTGCTGCTACATTATTACCCATTATAACAGTATAAATTACCACGACTGTGCAGTTTTTAAATGTCAGATTAACATTTTATTTTGTAATCAGAGGGTTTTTAGCTCCTACGATGTCTTTGTTAAACACTTAAGGGGACATACAGCCCACATGTTTTATTATTATTTGTCATATAATACAGCGGTTGCTAACAAGTGTAAATGAACGGCCAACATTAGCCTCCTTTAGCTTAGCGGTGGGGACGTGAAGTCATGTGACCGTGCTGTCGTTCCTGTATAGCCCAACATTAGCCACCTTATCTCGCTGAACAAAGGACTCCAACATCCCTGCACCACTCTCCATCTGTATCATTTGGTGTGTTCGTTTGTGTGTGTGTGTGTGTGTGTGTTACCTCTTCGTTCTCGATCTTCAGGGAGGCGAGGCGTGTCTGCAGCTGAGTGAGACGCAGCGTGAGCTCGGCCTGCAGCTGAGGCTGGGAGGCGATCTGGGTCACCTGGAAGGAGGTGAAACAACAGGACATTAATCACTGTCCAGAGAAAATCAAATATATTGATATGTGTTGTATGGTGAATAATATAGTGCAATAACTTAAAGCTCACCTATTATGCTATATTAGAACAATATATTATAGGACCATATCTATAGAAAACATGCCTCTGAAGTGTTTTGCCTCAAACCCCTCTATTTCAGCTGTTACTAAAGTGCTGATTCTGGGTACTAGCTCTGGGGCCACGCCCCCTTTGAGCTACTGACTGCAGAGAGAGAGAAGCCGAAACTCAGCTAAATTCTGCCGTGATGAAACGCCATCATGTTCCAAACCACATCAAGGATTCTCTCTGAAACAGTCTGGAGCTCAAAGGCTTTCTCTCTTGCCGGTTACACCACAAGCTGAGTTCCTTTCTACTTCCTGCTTCTTCACACACATGCTCTCCAGCACAGGTTAGCTCTGAGTGTTAGCGATGCTAATGTAAACACCGACCATATTACGTCCAAAACAGTCGGGCATTGTTTCTGATAGCAACGTTTCTGATTGGGCCGTGGGTCCACATTTCAGATGTTACGTCATATCGGACGCTAATCTGGATCAGCTCCGTTGTTCCCCGTTTTTAGAGATTTGGGTACGGAGGAAAAGAGAGAGGGTTTTATTTCCTGACGCTGCGTGAGTTCCCCGACTCACCGGGGACACATGGTGATAGAGAGAAGACATCACCAAGAGCATTTTGCACGATAGGTCCCCTTTAAGTGACGTTTATGTATCTGAATACCAATTTATAAAAAGGCAGAGAACTAGTTTCTAATAAAGTAAAGTGTGATACTGACTGCGTCTCCCATGTGTGACTGGAAGCTGAATCGTGCGGGGGGGCAGAAGGCGGTGGGGTAGAGGCCCAGCAGACGCTGCCGGTCCCGGGCTGGATCCAGACCCTCCACCGCCCCCTCCAGAACCTCCAGGCCCGCCCGCCTCGAGGCCTCCAGGCTCAGCTCTGCAGACAGGTAGGTCCTCAGGGCCCGGCTCAGACTGGAGTGGTACCCTAGGTCACAGCACTGTTGAGAAGAACCAGAACCCTTAAAATATACACAGACATTTCACTTTAGTTATCCAAAGGGAAAGTGGGTTTTAGTGACAGCTGCTCTACTTCAAACATATTTTTTGGCATTTTTCTAATATTTTTTGGGATGGCTATACATACTATATATTACATTTTATTTATCCCAAGTGTTACGACTGTATATGTTTATTTGTTGGGTCAGTGGTGGAATGTCAGCCTCCTACGGGTGGGTGTAACACAAGGGAAAGAGGGCTCCATTAAAGTTGATGAATCAATTTTAACGCATACAATTGAAGACAGATATTTTTGAAAGAAATTGAATAATATTATTTATATAAACGTAAGCAGTTAAAGACAAAAAGTGCATAGACAAAATAAAAATATTTATAAACACCCAAAGAAAAAGTAAGAATGTGCAGAAGAAATACAATACATATAAACACAAGAAGTTAAAGAAAGAATATGTAAACTATAAAAAGATAAAATACAAATATTTCTCTATTTCAAAATGTAAGAATATGTTAATCTAAAATACAAATATGTAGGAAAACACGAATAGATTATAATTAGCATTAAAATATATATAAAGTAAAAATGTGTAAATAAAATATGTCTAAGATCCAGAGCTTTTAATGACTGCTTTAAAATGTATTTCAATGCAATTATAAAACGGGTTTCTTAGTCGTTTGGGTTTTAGTTTTAAAGCACTTTGATTGCCTTGTTGAATGATGCCTTTTATACCGGCAGAGAATCATCGCAGCGTGAAAGAAGGTTTGTCGAAGGAGAAGGAACAGTTTCTGCTTTCTGCTCCAGCGACTTCCAACGGGACATTTAATTAAACTTTAATAGATCCTTTTAGAGTCCTTTAGGACAGCATCTGAACTTGACGGTGTTCCCGTTCCCTCTGCTCCATGAATGAATAAAATAGAGAGCGCCTCACGTCGATGATGTCTGGCAGGTCGTGGATGTAGTATTTGAAGACGGAGGCGTTGGTGGCCTCGAGAGTCAGAAGATACTCGTTCCTCGCCTTCAGAGTCTTCAGTTTGTTCTCAGAGTACTTCGCCTTCCTCTGGGGGAGAAACACACATTATCAGCAAACAGAAACATTGACCAGCTTAAAGAAAGATCAGCTGTTTAACGATTGTCTCCCCGTTGCAGTGAAACATGTCTGCCGTTCAGATAATCAACCGCCCCTACCTTCTCCCTCATCTTCTCCATCTTGCGGGCGGCGTTGCGTCTCTGATGGCGCTCCTCGATCCTGAGTCCGAACACAGGCTCCGCCCCCCCGGACCCCCCCGCCCCCTTCACGCGGCCCTCCTGACGCTCCGCCTCCCGCAGCTTGGACTCCGCGCTGATCGTCTCCACGTGGTACATGTGGTACGTCTTCATCACCTGGGAGCATAATACATTATAACTGAATTAGTAACATCACGTCGTTCGGTCATCAAATTAAGTGACATCTTGACATGATTGATACAGTATCTAAGACATTAATGTAATGGTAATATGTAACATGCTTGTTTAAAAAATGAAATAACTATGTTTATATATATATTCGAAATTATTCAGGTATGAGAAAATGATTTTTCCGCTCACCGGCCTCTCTCTCTCTCTCTCTCTCTCTCTCTCTCTCTCCTCTCTCTCTCTCTCTCTCTCTCTCTCTCCTCTCTCTCTCTCTCTCTCTCTCTCTCTCTCTCTCTCTCTCTCTCTCTCTCTCTCGTCCGGTTATACTTCAGTCGCGTTTATGTCCAAATCCATCAGACCTAGCTTGTTCTAGCCAATGATACGGCTGCTGCCCCTCCCTACACGCAGACCACGCAGACTCAAACCTCATCTCATGCCCACATCCCAGCTGAGAGGGTCTTCTCTACAGCTGGCCTGGTTGTGAATCGCCTCTCCCCTGAGTAGACATGCTCATATTCTTAAAGAACAATGAGTATTGAATAGCTGCATTCTGTGGACAGGCCCTGTTATAGGTTGTTGATCTCTGTTGTCACGGGTTACGTTATGTTGTTCGTGTCTGACACTGTGAGAGTCTGAGGAGGAGCTTCCAGACCTTAAAATCGTAGGTTTGTCGACAAAACAACAACAAATGTGTTTAGACTCGTGAAAGACCAGAGGCCTGCACTGCGAAGCCGGATGTTTGCTTAGCGGCTAACTTCAGGGAAACTCTGGGTTCCGGTCCTACGACACCGGTTCACTTCTGAGAAGGATTATTTTAAGCAACACATTAAAGGTGGGGTAGGTAAGTTTGAGAAACCGGCTCGAGATCGCTAGAATTTGAAAATACACAACCGGAGAAAATCTGCCACTTCCTCACAGAGCCCCTCCCCCAACACACACGAACGCGCACATGACCAATGAGGGCACGAGATAAGTGTGTGCCCCGAGGGAAGGCTGACAGGCAGGTAGGCCATTGTACTTTTTACAGTATTACGGCTTCTACAGATGAATTTTATGGACTTTTTGTCAAAGCACTTCAGATATTCATTGCTATCGGGATGTTAAGAGCATTCCATGGAATATAACAAAAAGTGTATCTCGAGCCGGTTTCTGAAACTTACCTACCCCTCCTTAAGTTGAGGAAACACTCGAGTCAGATGTAATGAAAGTCAGACGGTGTGTTAGACGGGCAGTGATATCATGAACCTGTTAATGGACGCATTCAAACACTTGTTCTGTTCCAGCTGTGTTCACCTTGCAGCTGCAGCTCTGAGGCTTTGATCCTGATCAAGTGTTCAAGTCTTGGATGTTTAAAGTTTAACTTCTTCATATGTCTAATATTATAGTTGATTCAACTATAGCGAGAGCGCGTTTGTTTTGGATTAGGTAACTCAAACACATCCAGGTTAGGTTGAAC
>JAMFTG010003004.1:0-23112 GCA_023974075.1 Chaenocephalus aceratus
CGGAGAAAAGATACTCTTCTTCTTCTCTGTCTTCCGGTTGTTGCCTCTTTTGAATGACGAATACACACTACCGCCGCCTGCTGGTAAGGAGAGTTATTGCCACTCACGCACTGAAGTCGGTGCGGTGTGTTCCCGTGCGACACATGGCCAAAACGCAGGAGAACACGGCCAGGCAACAGCCGACTTCAGCGTCGGCTAGTCCTCTGGTGACTGCTTGGTGTGTCAGGGCCTTTAGACAAGGAATTGAAGTTTGTTCTCATCTATTGCTCACTGGAAGTCGGTCACTGATGCTAGATAGCTGTAGCTAACATAGGAGCTAAGAGTAAAGCACTATGATGTTTAGCTCCATATTGTTAATAATTGTTATTACAGCAATAATGTGCATGTTGACGGCATGCCGTCTGAAATGAGTTGTATGTTAATGTAAGCTAACCAGCCAAGTTGTGTTTCACGTTAGCATCGTGCATGCTTAGCAGAGAAGGCTATTGTTTGCTAGCTAAGTACTAACAAGAACAGCGCGCGGAAGGCGGCATTCGTTTCAATCAACCTTTGAAGTTGGTCGTCCTCTATATAAGGTGTGTTATTTTCCACACAGTATCCAATGGACATGCATACGTGATGCACACTGCACAAATCAGTAGCCGTTTATTAAATAGCATGTCAGTTCAAGTAATATGACGAACTCTGACCCGGTTGAGTAGTATTGAGTACAGTAACGGTTTGCGGGGGACACATTCAAATGATGCACAAGGCTAACTAAGTTGAAGCTAGCTTGTAGCATCTCTCTTAGTCTATCTAACGTCGGCCGTCAGTTTCCTCGTGGGTCTGTCCGGTTAATAAAAACTATATATATTGTTGTGTTCGGTCGCGCTGTGCTTAACAATGGTGAGAGTGAAATACAGTGTGTCCCGTTTGACGTTATAAGCTGTGTCCCAATTCAGCGGCTGCATCCTCCTGAGGACCCAGCCTTTGAATTCTGCGGAGGACCCAACCGACGTGGGTCACCGGCAGTTATCCTTACCTTTTGCCGCCCCCGTCGCCTAGCAACCAGCTGCAGTCAGAAGTGCCGGTAATAATTTCTGACATTAGGCAAAATATTTTCAAACGGTTCAATAGAACCAGAGATAGTGCTTTTTTTGGTGATGTTCAATATGTTGACATTCATTTCCCAAGGTCACACCAGGCGCACCATCTAGTTCAGATTAATGGAAGACCATGTCCAGGTACTGATACTTATATCTATTATCATATTATATAAAATATATATGTACTGTATTTTTAGCTAACAGTAATGTTAATATTAGCCTATAATATGTTTAAAATGTTATTGCTCAGGTTGAGTATAGCTTGTGTATATATATATAAACATGTCTATAGAGATATATGTATACACAAACACAGAATATATGTATGTACTGTATTTTTAGCCAACAGTAATGTTATTAGCATAATACTGATACAAATTTTATTTCAGGTTGAGTATAGCTTGAGTATATATATATATAAGTATATATATATGTGTGTATATATCAATAAACATATATATATATATATATAAACATGTCAATAGATATATGTATAAACATAGAACAAAAATGCTCTTCACTTATTTAACCCTTTGTTCTCACCCTTTGCCTCTGCCAGCCAAGGCCCCTGTACTGCAGGGTCAACCTAAGCGTCCCTGTCCTGGACAGGTTTTTGAATGACCAGGACACACACCCTGATTTCAGGCTGAGCAGGGAGTCCCTGAAGGTGCTGCTGGAACTCCTGGGTCAGGACAGGAGACATGGATGGGGGGCCACAATTGAGACCCTGGTGTTCCTGTTCTGGCTGGCAAGTGGGGCATCGTGCAGGGTGGTCTCCAGAGTTTTTGGGATGCCTAGATCCACGGCACATCGGATTGTCCACAGAGTGACTGAGGAGGTGGTGGCCATTTGCCACCAGGTCATCCACCTCCCCAGGACAGCAGAAGACCTGGAGGCTGTGTTGCGTGGGTTCGCAGGGCTGGCCAGACACAGAGCCTTCAGAAAAGCTGCTGGAGCAATCGACGGCTGCCATGTCCGCATCGTGCCACCGAGCGGCCCTGATGGTCACTGCTATAGAAACAGAAAACTGTTCAGCTCCATGTTGCTGCAGGCTGTTTGTGACCATCAGGGCCGCTTCATCGACACGTACGTGGGCTGGCCTGGGTCAGTCCACGACTCTAGAGTGCTCCGCCACAGCCCACTCTATCGGCAGGCACTCTACCCTCCTCCAGGGCACTTTATCCTCGCAGACGGGGGGTACCCCTGCCTCCAACATCACTCCCTACAAACGGCCGCTGCAAGGTGTGGGACCCCAGCGCTTCAACAGCCATCACTCCCGGGCACGCTCCATCATCGAGCGTGCCTTCGGGGTGATGAAGACACGATTCAGGAGTATCTTCCTGCAAGCGCTGGAGCTGCACCACACCTTCTCCTCAAGTAAGTAATCACTCATTAGGACATTTTGATAATACTGAAGAGTAGATCTAACATGAGGTATAACATATATTTATATATTTCTGCCAATTTTTAAATTTCAGATCATAACAGCATGTGCCGTCCTCCACAACATCTGTATAGGGCCCGGCGACATCATGGCCCCAGAAGAGGACACTGTGGAGGATGTAGCGGAGGATGAGGGGGAGAATGTGTTGGAGGCAGTCAGTGGTGCTCCTTGGCGGGACCAACTGTCTGCGGAGGTGTCTGCCCCGGAGGAGGTTCCTGGTGACCACGATTATGTGTAAAGGTATGTAAAACAATTGACGAGCGGTGATAAAATAACCGTGTGCAATATTTATATACATCTTTTGTTCTTATCTGCTGCTGAAAACATCTTAGTGACATGGCAGCCGTCGATTGCGTCCGCCCTGCGAACCCTAGCCCTAAAGGACAATCCGATGTACTGTGGAGAGAAGCATCCCCAACAGCACTGGAGACCACCCTGCATGATGCCCCACCCACTGTCAGAGGACACCAGGGTCCTAATTGTGGCAGCCAGGTCCAGCAGCACCACCTGGGACTCCCTGCTCAGCCTGAATGTGTATATAGTTTAAATGTTGTTTTATTTGTATGTTGTTTCATTTGTATGTTGTTCCATCAAATAAATTATAAGTTTCATATTGCTCATTACATTTATTTATTTATCTACTAATTTATCTAGGAGAGAAAAAAGCCTGTTAAGGTTCTCCCTGCTCTCCGTCCTCTCTGATGAGGTCCATTAGCCTATCCTTTCTTTTCCTTTTAGGCCGGGATGGCCCTGCCTAAACCTGATCCTCGTCCTCCTCTTGGTCCCCCACTGCTGAACTTGGCCGTGGCGTGTCCTCTGGAATAGAGGATATTAGGACAGGCGGGCAGATAGAGGGCCTCTGTCCTAATATCTCATCCATTTGGACAAACCACGGCCAAGTTGCAGCAGTGGGTTTCCCACCGACTCCCTCTCCTGACCCTGGGTATGTGCAATCCTAAAGGCAGAGTAAAACAATCATGGCATTACAAAAAAAAACACCAGCAGATAAACAAATGTCAGCAAATATGTTTATTAACTTGTAAAACTCACATACTTTATATCTTTTTTTAAGATTGTCCCACTTCTTCTTAGCTTGCAGGGGAGTTACACTTCCCTGCAAGCCCATATCTTCCAAAACCGTCCTAATCACAGAGAGAATAGTACAACATCTAGTATTATGAATAAAACAATAACAATGTCACAACTAAGGATACACACTTAGGAAGAAATCTACTTTTTCTTTTTTAATGGTGGCATGGAGACATCCCCAGTGCTTGAACTCTAAATCAGCAACTGTTTCAAGTACATTTTATGTATACAGCCTAAAAACAAGAATTTGGCTCAAAGGTCTTTACAATCTGTACAACATACGACTCCCTCTATCCTTATATCTTTGATTCAGTAATTAAAAAGATACTACTATAATATAATATTACTACTGGGTGGGTGTTGCAACTGAGCATAAACACAACAAATATGCGTACCTAGATGCGTCATGAGGTGCCGGTACGCAGTAAGAACTAACGGTACGCAGATCAGAAGTCCCGGTACTAGACAATACTAGTTGTCTTATTAGAATGGAGTGTATGAAATGAGGGATGATTCATAAAATAAGAACGATACAAACTGGATATTGTGCCTTACCGCCAAGCGATGCTCGCGGAGAACTTGGCCCCGGTGAAGAGGGATTCATTCTCCCCTCGCATTTGGATGAATTTAGCAGTCTGCTCCTTGCTCCCTATCAAAACAAATTGTTGCAGTAAGATGTGTATAACAAAAGCAGTTAAATAAATAAATTAGCTTTATAATGAATCCCAACAATATGAAAACCATGGTTCTGGTTTACAACATGTCGAAATATTTTCACTTCATATTATTTTATGTATACAAAGAAGACATCTCCAATCGCCCGTATCTTTAAATAACAGTTAAATCGGTTTACTGTTTCATGTCGTTTACTTTTTGGGTGAGTTGAAACCCTATACTTACATTTAAAAACAAATCCAGCTCCCGCCGAAGCTTCAGCCGTTGCCGGGACGTTAGAAGCCATTTTATTTTTAAATAACTCATTCGTCACCGTCGCCCATTGCATCCTGGGATATGGTACACCGCGGAGTGTACATCAGATGTATCCTCAAAATCTGGGAATAGAAGGCTGCATTTGTGGGCTGCATTCGGAGGAGTCTTGTCTTTTTTTTCAATTGGGACAGCCTTCGTGACGTATGGTATGCGGTCTTCGAATGCATCCTCAGGAGGATGCGGCCGCTCAATTGGGACACAGCCATAGACTTATGTTTACATTAAAGGTGGGGTAGGTAAGTTGAGAAACCGGCTCGAGATCGCTAGAATTTGAAAATACACAACCGGAGAAAATCTGCCACTTCCTCACAGAGCCCCTCCTCCAACACACACGAACGCGCACATGACCAATGAGGGCACGAGATAAGTTTGTGCCCCGATGGAAGGCTGACAGGCAGGAAGGCCATCCAATCCGATTGGATGTACTTTTTACAGTATTACGGCTTCTACAGATGACATTTTTTTAATGGATTTGTTGTCAAAGCACTTCAGATATTCATTGCTGTCGGGATGTTGAGAGCATTCCATGGAATATAACAAAAAGTGTATCTCGAGCCGGTTTCTGAAACTTACCTACCCCACCTTTAAGGTTTCTGTATATTATCGTGAGGACTGGATAGATTACCACGGAGCAGAGCCAAAGCTCATTGTTATATATTTTAGGATTTTTCTACATATAAATGTTTAATTGTGTTATTTTGTTGGTAATGTTCAGTGTAAGAAATGTGAATATAAGTGTAACATCCTATACATTTTAAATCCTGCAGACAATTGGTAGTGGACTGGAGGTGGTGACCCTCGGCCCACGTGTCCGTGTCTTCCAGGAGAGATGGCCTGGTTTACTCAATGAGGCTCAGGGGACAACGTTACATTTATCTGTTTCCATTTCAACCCACTGTTGTCAGAGTTGTGAGTAATGAGTGCTGTCCCCTCTGCTCTTTATTAGATCAAGGAGGAGTTCCGACGCATAACAACTCTTTCACTGAAGAGACTTTGATGCTGAAACTGGATGGGTACACTTATGGCACGTTTCCACTGCAGCGGGTAGCTCGCTTTAAGCGTGCCGAGCCGTGCGGGGCCCGTTTTTGGTTGCGTTTCCACTCGGCCTAGTACCGGCTAGCGGGTCCTAATTCACAGTTTTTCTGGCCCCATAACATCGTGGTTCTAGGGCCAGGAACAACCCGGCTGAGTCGGGCTGAGCATGCTAAACTAGAGAGAGAATCGCTGGCCAGGGGGCTACAACTACAACAAGATGAACATATTTGACCGTGATTTAATTGTAATACACGTTTCAAAATGATGCCGAAGTAACAACACACTGATACCGGTTAGTAACAACCATGAATTAACGCTTTGACAAGTCTGCAGACAGACGGCAGAGAAACACCTTTTAGAATGCGTGTTTTCTGAATGGAGATTGGCTAAGCTAACGTTATATATGCTCAGACTAGGGATGTCCCGATCACCATTTTTTGCTCCCGATCCGATTCCGATCATTTGATTTTGAAAATCTGCCGATACCGATTTTTCCCGATCTGGATCTGGATCTGGATTAATACTGAGCAGAACCCAGAGGTATCACGCTCAGTGGGGGATGGATGATCCCCGCTAAATGTCTCTTAAAATTTGCCGGAAGCACTCCACGGTTTCTGCGATGACAGCTGCTTCTGGTAGCACATTCCACTCTCTGATTGTTCTCGGAAAGAAGGAGTATTTAAGAGTGTCACTAGTTGCGAAAATGTGCTCAAAGTTCAAAGAGTTGGCTTTGCGGGTTGCACTTCTTCTAACTGGCTCTAGGTACATTGATGCATCAATGGCTGAGATGTTATAGACAATCTTGAAGAAGAGAACCAAACGAGCCAATCGCCGCCTTTCACTTAATTCCACCCAGTTCAACCGCTTGAGCATTTCTGTGACACTGCTGTCCCATTCATAATCTCCTAAAATGAATCTTGCACCTCTTCTTTGAACTGATTCCAGGGCATCACTGTCTTTATCAGTGTAGGGGTCCCAGACCGAGCTGGCGTACTCTAGTTTAGAACGTACTAGGGCCACAAAAGCTGTCTCCTTCAGTTTCTGGGGACAGCGTCGCAGGTATCGGCGTAGGAAGCCGAGCGAACGGTTTGCCTGTGTTACAATTTGGCCAATGTGTTGGACAAATGTCAGGTTGTTATGGATTTCTACCCCAAGATAAGGCTGGTGGGTCACCTCTTTTAACACCTGGCCACATAGAGTATAGTTTTTAATGTGCGGGTTAGTTGATCCGATCTTTATGCAATGCGTTAAGAGAAAAAAAAGCATTCAAATTGTCCCTTAAGGTTATTTTTTTATTTAAATGACAGTACCCAACTACCCATTCTATCCAACATGGATATAGCTTCTTTCACAGCAGCATTGGATCAAAACAAAATAAAGCTTATCAGTGGTCCACCACAAAATAACCATGTAAACAAATTGAGTGCAGATAGTGCAGTAACAAAACCAAAATAACTCTACTGGAAAGAGGTAGCTCGACTAGCTTCACAAGTTCACATTCAGTCACAAATAATCAAATGAAAATGTGGCTTAGTGCAGAATTCTAGCCTGAAGACGAACTAGTCTAGTAATAATGCAATGAACAACAGCAGCTTAACATAACATGAATAAACAAAGTATTATATTTCCATATTACTGGAGTAACACAATAAATAGTAATCAGCAGCAAACCACTTATTTTTGTTATTCTCCAGTATTGTTGTTTTATAGTTATTTGTTAATGTAATCCAATTTGTGTTCTTTGAAATTGAAAAGGATATCGCATTGTGTTTGTTACTTTCGTTACAGTTGTATATGTCTTAAGTGTAATTTGGCTTAGCTTCCTATTTGTGGACATGCTTTTATTTTGAAGGAGAGTTAGCGCTGTTGAAAGGAAGTTGTTGTTGCTATGGAAACAACGTGACGGAGATTAACGGAGAAAAGTAATATCTACATATAAATACGGAGAAAGTAAACGATAACGTGTATGGTTAAGTGTTAGCGCCCCCCGAAGAGGCACAAGCTCTTACGTTGATATTGGAGATTTCAAGAAATTCAATTTGGAAAAAAAAAAAGGGGAAAAAAACAAACAAAAAAACAATCGTATTAGATTGGTCGTGTTGAACGTAGCTCTGTTCTTTCCACCACGCGGAACCTCTGCCTTGCAAACATTGCATCTGGCTGTTACACTGCCTTCGCTTTCAATTTCATAATACTTCCAAACTCCTGACATTTTCTCTGTCCCGACTCCCGAGTCACCAGCTGAACGTAGCCTCTCGTTAGCTTGCTGCTACTATGAGACACTGCGCCCACTCTGTTGCCAGATTTCAGAGGAATAAGCAACCAGGTCTGAAAACAAGCCCAAAGAAGCAACACATACATGATGTTGAGTAATTTTAAACCAAAACTAAGGCCTCAGGATGACTTTAAGACGTGAACATGGTCATTTTTGTTTTGTAACATTAAATTAAATAACTTTAAGGATTCCCGATCCCCGATCTTTTTCTCCGGATTCCGATCTTTTAAAAATCACGTGATCGGCTCCGATCCCCGATCACGTGATCGGGACATCTCTAGCTCCGACCGTCCACACTCACAAACCTTTTAAAATGCGTGCTTTCTAAATGTAGCTTGGCTAAGCTAACGTTGTATATGCTCCGACCGTCCACACTCACAACAACGGCCTACAGACATAAATAAACCAGCGACTGTATTCTCCATGACACAGACAGTCTGTGGTTTGTACTTGTTTAACTTCTGTCTAGTTTCTGAACAGATATGAGGAGCTGTGAGCTCTGAGGGCTAACAGCTAACAGCTGGGTTGTTTTTCTGGGGCTCTCGTTGAAGATGACGTCACGGCTCCGCCTACACTGCGTTACTATAGTAACTGCCCCAGTTCCTAAACTGTAATGGAAGCGCAGCATAAAAGTGAGCCGGGCCTAATAAGGCCTAACCAAACCGAGCGAGGCCTGCAGTGGAGACGCGCCATTACACCACTCGCTCCAGCTGATGTGCCAATGGAGGAGATGCCGGCTCCAGGGTGCGCCCTCTTCTGAGCACAATTGATGAGGTACATTTATTTAAGTGTTTCATTCATGAATATGAAAATGCAGAAATAAGTCTCTAAGCATTTGCTTCCTCCTACTCCCTTTCGGACACATATGATTTATTATTATTATTAATATGAAGACATTTTTTGTTTTTTTTGTTGAATATACAAATTATTACCATGAATGTGGATAAATACTGTATTATAACAATACGGTATTCTGTTTTTCACATTTGTTATTTGTTATTTTTTAATCTGTTCGAAATAAAGACTGAAAGAAAGAAAGAAAGTCTTCTCACTAAAATGCATTTCCTCACAGGCCCAGAGTATTGGGAAAAGGGATGCAGTGGCCAGGTGCCTGATTGAAGACCTTGGGGAACGCCAAGAAGACCTTTTTCAAGACAGCAGTATGTCATTAAAGACTGATCACTTCAAGATTTTAGTTATTTCGGAGGTCGCTCTGATACCATTGTTTCATTTCTGTGATTAACCACTCTTACAACAAATAAATAAATATGCAATGTATTGCTGTAAATCTGTAAACATCTTATTGTTTTTATAAATGGTTTAGCATTCACAGGAAAATGATTTAGGGATCATTTACTGATGTGCTTAGCTACTTAACATAAAACGACCTAAAAGCAAAAACCTTGAAGTGAAATAAGATAAATAAAATCATGCACTGAAAAGTTATGTTTATGGGAAAGAATCAATGTAATGTCATTGATTAGATCGAAGGGCAATTTGACTGCGCCTGACATTTTTTATATAAGTTAGAAATCTTGATTTGTTTTTAATCGCTCCCACACATTTTTTCAAATCATTTAGTCAACCCCTGGTTTTATTGATTAGGCTTAAGGCTAGACCACAAAGCCTATATTGTATAATAGCTTCTTGTTAATATGCCTAATCTAATGTGAATATGCTTTTCTTTCTTTTCAACATGGAGGACGAGCATGACGACGTCGTGGACGAGGGAGACAGAGTTTTGAATGTGTGCGGAATCCAAACAAAGGCATGCGCATTGTTGATGGGATTCATCTACGCCCTCAACCTGGAATACCCCAACAAGCTCAAATACACATTTGAGGTATTCTAAAAACCGTTTTTGGAGCTTGATGGAGCCAAGCTGCTCAAACAGGTCCAGAGCCTCAAATAAACACTTTGTTCTGAAGTGGATGTTGACTTGTTTTAGTGGCGAGTGACTCAAACACAAGATAATGTGATGTGGAATGTAATGGATGTGGAGAAACCTTGTTCTGTTAAAAGTGGACTGTTTACTGGCACGTACAGGTTTTAATAGTTGAGTAAATTGCACTTGGAAGATTATGTTAATTTTTTTTACAATTTCCACTTTACTGTTAAAACAATGTGATTGTATGACTATTTGAAGATTCTGCTGAGTGGTAATAATTGAAATGCACTTAACTGTTTAAATAATAATGTATGACCATATTGCACTTATACATTTGGTCAATAAAAAAAAACATGATCAATAAAATCTTGTGTGTGGCAATATATTGCTTACTGGTAACCGTACTAATAAAGTAATATTAATGTGTAATATGGATCAATTATTAAGTAAATAGCTGCCTACGATTAGGAGTAAATATTACTCATTTATAAGTAATACGTTTCATTAAGTAATTGAGTTAGATTTTAGATTTTGAGTGCCAATGTTCATGACACCACATGAAGGGGAAGATCCCTGGTAGAGAGCCAGACCCTCTGGCCGGGCCTGTACTCCGGAGCTGGCCGACACTTTCATGCGTTCCCCACTCCTTAGAAGAGCCCTGCGGGTGGCGGACAGATCTGTCCGCCCACGCCGATCCAGGGCGTGGGCGGACAGATCTGTCCGCCCACGCCGATCCAGGGCGTGGGCGGACAGATCTGTGACTTCCTTCTCGAGATCCGGGAAGGTAGGAGGTTGATGCCCATAGGCAGCCTGGAAGGGAGTCAACCCAGTAGGGGCCGTGGGGAGCGTGTTGTGGGCCGCTGCCTCATCTCCCAGAGACACTACATACTGATATACACCTGAACATCAGCAGGAGAGGACTCTTTAAAGTAGAGACACTACATACTGATATACACCTGAACATCAGCAGGAGAGGACTCTTTAAAGTAGAGACACTACATACTGAGATACGCCTGAACATCAGCAGGAGAGGACTCTTTAAAGTAGAGACACTACATGCTGATATACACCTGAACATCAGCAGGAGAGGACTCTTTAAAGTAGAGACACTACATACTGAGATACGCCTGAACATCAGCAGGAGAGGACTCTTTAAAGTAGAGACACTACATACTGATATACACCTGAACATCAGCAGGAGAGGACTCTTTAAAGTAGAGACACTACATGCTGATATACACCTGAACATCAGCAGGAGAGGACTCTTTAAAGTAGAGACACTACATACTGAGATACGCCTGAACATCAGCAGGAGAGGACTCTTTAAAGTAGAGACACTACATGCTGATATACACCTGAACATCAGCAGGAGAGGACTCTTTAAAGTAGAGACACTACATACTGAGATACGCCTGAACATCAGCAGGAGAGGACTCTTTAAAGTAGAGACACTACATACTGATATACACCTGAACATCAGCAGGAGAGGACTCTTTAAAGTAGAGACACTACATGCTGATATACACCTGAACATCAGCAGGAGAGGACTCTTTAAAGTAGAGACACTACATACTGAGATACGCCTGAACATCAGCAGGAGAGGACTCTTTAAAGTAGAGACACTACATGCTGATATACACCTGAACATCAGCAGGAGAGGACTCTTTAAAGTAGAGACACTACATACTGATATACACCTGAACATCAGGAGAGGACTCTTTAAAGTAGAGACACGACATGCTGATATACACCTGAACATCAGCAGGAGAGGACTCTTTAAAGTAGAGACACTACATACTGATATACACCTGAACATCAGCTGGAGAGGACTCTTTAAAGTAGAGACACTACATACTGATATACACCTGAACATCAGCTGGAGAGGACTCTTTAAAGTAGAGACACTACACACTGACATACACCTGAACATCAACAGGAGAGGACTCTTTAAAGTACAGACACTACATACTGATATACACCTGAACATCAGCAGGAGAGGACTCTTTAAAGTAGAGACACTACATACTGATATACACCTGAACATCAGCAGGAGAGGACTCTTTAAAGTAGAGACAGTGCATACTGATATACACCTGAACATCAGCAGGAGAGGACTCTTTAAAGTAGAGACACTACATATACTGATATACACCTGAACATCAGCAGGAGAGGACTCTTTAAAGTAGAGACAGTGCATACTGATATACACCTGAACATCAGCAGGAGAGGACTCTTTAAAGTAGAGACACTACATCCTGATATACACCTGAACATGAGCAGGAGAGGACTCTTTAAAGTAGAGGCACTACATACTGATATACACCTGGACATCAGCAGGAGAGGACTCTTTAAAGTAGAGATTCTACATACTGATATACACCTGAACATCAGCAGGAGAGGACTCTTTAAAGTAGAGACACTACATACTGATATACACCTCAACATCAGCAGGAGAGGACTCTTTAAAGTAGAGACACTACACACTGATATACACCTGAACATCAGCAGGAGAGGACTCTTTAAAGTAGAGACACTACATACTGATATGAACCTGAACATCAGCAGGAGAGGACTCTTTAAAGTAGAGACACTACATACTGATATACACCTGAACATCAGCAGGAGAGGACTCTTTAAAGTAGAGACACTACATACTGATATACACCTGAACATCAGCAGGAGAGGACTCTTTAAAGTAGAGACACTACATACTGATATACACCTGAACATCAGCAGGAGAGGACTCTTTAAAGTAGAGACACTACATCCTGATATACACCTGAACATCAGCAGGAGAGGACTCTTTAAAGTAGAGGCACTACATACTGATATACACCTGAACATCAGCAGGAGAGGACTCTTTAAAGTAGAGACACTACACACTGATATACACCTGAACATCAGCAGGAGAGGACTCTTTAAAGTAGAGACACTACATACTGATATACACCTGAACATCAGCAGGAGAGGACTCTTTAAAGTAGAGACACTACATACTGATATACATCTGAACATCAGCAGGAGAGGACTCTTTAAAGTAGAGACACTAGACACTGATATACACCTGAACATCAGCAGGAGAAGACTCTTTAAAGTAGAGACACTACATACTGATATACACCTGAACATCAGCAGGAGAGGACTCTTTAAAGTAGAGACACTACATACTGATATACACCTGAACATCAACAGGAGAGGACTCTTTAAAGTAGAGACACTACATACTGATATACACCTGAACATCAGAGGAGAGGACTCTTTAAAGTAGAGACACTACATACTGATATACACTTGAACATCAGCAGGAGAGCACTCTTTAAAGTAGAGACACTACATTCTGATATACACCTGAACACCAGCAGGAGAGGACTCTTTAAAGTAGAGACACTACATACTGATATACACCTGAACATCAGCAGGAGAGGACTCTTTAAAGTAGAGACACTACACACTGATATACACCTGAACATCAGCAGGAGAGGACTCTTTAAAGTAGAGACACTACATACTGATATACACCTGAACATCAGCAGGAGAGGACTCTTTAAAGTAGAGACACTAGATACTGATATACACCTGAACATCAGCAGGAGAGGACTCTTTAAAGTAGAGACACTACATACTGATATACACCTGAACATCAGCAGGAGAGGACTCTTTAAAGTAGAGACACTAGATACTGATATACACCTGAACATCAGCAGGAGAGGACTCTTTAAAGTAGAGACACTACATACTGATATACACTTGAACATCAGCAGGAGAGCACTCTTTAAAGTAGAGACACTACATACTGATATACACCTGAACATCAGCAGGAGAGGACTCTTTAAAGTAGAGACACTACATACTGATATACACCTGAACATCAGCAGGAGAGCACTCTTTAAAGTAGAGACACTACATACTGATATACACCGGAACATCAGCAGGAGAGGACTCTTTAAAGTAGAGACACTACATACTGATATACACTTGAACATCAGCAGGAGAGGACTCTTTAAAGTAGAGACACTACATACTGATATACACCTGAACATCAGCAGGAGAGGACTCTTTAAAGTAGAGACACTACATACTGATATACACCTGAACATCAGCAGGAGAGCACTCTTTAAAGTAGAGACACTACATACTGATACACACCTGAACATCAGCAGGAGAGGACTCTTTAAAGTAGAGACACTACATACTGATATACACCTGAACATCAGCAGGAGAGGACTCTTTAAAGTAGAGACACTACATACTGATATACACCTGAACATCAGCAGGAGAGGACTCTTTAAAGTAGAGGCACTACATACTGATATACACCTGAACATCAGCAGGAGAGGACTCTTTAAAGTAGAGACACTACATACTGATATACATCTGAACATGAGCAGGAGAGGACTCTTTAAAGTAGAGACACTACATACTGATATACACCTGAACATCAGCAGGAGAGGACTCTTTAAAGTAGAGACACTACTGATATACACCTGAACATCAGCAGGAGAGGACTCTTTAAAGTAGAGACCTTACAGACTGAAATACATCAGCAGAAAATGTCCCCTTTAATATGTTTGATAAGGTTTCTAAACTGAAGCCTGAAAACAGGATCCCTCTCCTCTTTGTCCCGCAGAATAAACCTGAACATCATGCAAAAAATGCGGTATGTGGATCTAGACAAATATTCATGGGGTGGCCAGAGGGTGGCAGGAGGTGTTGAGGGGTGGCATCCCCTGGCAGAAGTGTATGCTGATTTAATCCCAGTCATATCAATCAATGTTAACTTGGAAAGCCATAATATTGATATTTGAACTCAATAACGTTAGGTGACATTATTGTGGCTCATCAGGAAAGCCTCACATATAAATATATAAGGTGGCAGACATCATTTAATGCATTTTAACTGAACAATAACTGAATGAGTTTGTTTCACTCCAAGACCAGCAGGGGTACGAATCTATGCCAACTGCTGCAATGAGTACATGAATTAACTGTCTCATCGATGTTTGTCTGAATTAATATGATACTATTAACAATCATATCATTCCCATCAGCTGTCAATCACTGTTATCATTCACATATTCATTCATTATTGAATAAATTATATTTTTTGGAGGAGTTAATGATGAATGTTCCTCAAGATGCTTGTTCACCCTCCTTCAAATTTGAAAGACAAGTAATTATATCATGTATCAAAAGAATCTAAAGAACAGTTCAGCGCCCCATGACTTTACTGCAAACAGTTACCACCTGGACTTTACACCAGAAAGAACAAACATTAAAGAAGTGACTGACTGCATCAGTTAGGGTTAGAAAACGTGTATTCAGCTAAAAGATATACATCGCTGCAGTTATTATCCAGTGGAGAGTCCTTACCTGCTGGCCTAGTTACATCAAAGAGGTTGCTTTTTTTTGGCTGGGCAGTGAAGTTTACACACCGTCTGATTTGACTTTCTCAGGACTTTAAACTGTTTTTTGTGGGGCAGACCCCCTCAAAGAAAAAAAGAATAAAACACATATACAAGGTCATCATCTTAGCAGTTTGTTATGCTTATCCGTGAGCAGAGCATCAAGTTGGCATGCAGCTGAATGCGGTGATTACCATCTTGTTCAGCAAAACGCCTCACAAACTGATTCAGATCAGCAGCTTTACTGCGTTTTGATTCGATGCTGAGTGCAGCCAAACTGACAGTCTCTTCTCTGTCAGTGTAGATCGCAAATACCTCATTCCTTCAGTGCTTGGGTCCAAATGCTTCTCGTTTTGTGCCGCCCCGTTCAAATGAAATCGCCTCCAATCGTATTTCCAAGCTCGCGCCAGGGCCGGGGGAGGGGTTACATAACGTGCGTCTTGTGCTGCATTCACTTGCACTCGGACATTAGAGATTTTCTCTCATAAATGTCTGATGAGCCACAAGTTTTCTCTCAAAACAAAGCTGCCAACTGGGGTGGCAGCCGGGGTGGCAAGGCCTATTTTTAGGGTGGCAGTTGCCACCCCATGCCACCCTGGTAGATCCGCGGTAGATCCGCCCCTGTATATCTATAAAGGGTACGCAAATATTAGCACTACAACAATGTTTTGAATCATACAAATAGAAATGCATATTTGGTTTGAGTCTCTGCACATGTGTTGATAATGAAAACCATGGAGAATAACATCAGAACATCCTCTAACGCACATGTGTCAAACTCAAGGCCCGCGGGCCAAATCAGGCCCTTGGTGGATTTAATTTTTGCCCCTATTAGATCTGGCCCGCCGGTATATTGCAGCACACCTTCACTCCATCCTGAGGGTCTCCTCCGCTCAGAGCCGGACCCCAAACATTGATGACCTTGCACCCGAGATGAGATGCCAAGTATCTGAGCTAGCATCACAGAGCAGCACACTGACTTCAATGGATGCTTCCTTCTGCTCTTTCTCTCACGGCAGCAGGGCATGTTTGGTTTCTCTCTGAGGGAATAGTTTTGTTGAAGCTGTTGTCGGCCTGTGGAGAAATGTACTCATGAGAAGTGACTCTGGAGAAGCTGCAGATAGAGCCATAAGAAATGAATGCAGCTGATTATTTAATGTTGTTTTTATAGGCAATCATTTCAGCTTAGTTAGTTCCAGGTTTAATATGTGCAATAAGTTCATTTCAATACGTTCTGCAGTAAACATTGAACCAGTCCGGCCCCCCACTAGCACCCACTGTGTATTTGAGTTTGACCGCCTGCTCTAACAGAAGCCTTTCGACCTTTTGACTTCACAATATAAGTGTTCAGATTTTGGGATGAGTCAATATTTATGAAGCATCTATAAAAGGTGTTGCTTTCAACAACACACAAAGGAACCACAAGTGACCAACAGTTTTTTGACTTGGAGAACAAGTTATCCACATAAAGGACAGCAGTTAAACTCTAAATCATGTGTGAATTCACTCGGTAGAAGATGATCGATCGTAACGTTGTGTCATGCAGACACTCCTCTGTCAATGTAATTATGACTCGTCTTGGTTTTTGTATCTCCGGTCCAAGAAACGTGCCCTCGATCTGAGAGCTTCTCTAGGATTAGCATTAAACCCTGCGACACAAAGAGTCTGTTTAGTGTTTGACTTGTGGTTAGAAGTATGTAATTAAGTTCAACTCTCAGTATGAGTCAAAGGCTTCGTTTTAAATCTTGAGGATTGTGTTTGTGAAAAGCACGAGAAGACGATGATCCGGGACGGGTGGCGCAGTGGGCTGTGCGTTGGGGAACTCCAGCTCGAAACCCGCTCCCGCCCCACTGCGTCAGGCCGTCGTGTCCTTGGAAGACACTTCACCCCAATGTGCTCCCGTGGGTATTGTCCACAGTAGATGATTACATGTCTGTATGCGTAAAGCGCTCTGAGAGTCTTTGATAAAGCGCTATAATAAATATAAGCTTTATTATTATTATCCGTAGCTCTTGATGTAAATGATGCTGAACATTGGTTCTGATCTCTGTTGCATTAAAACACAGACTGGTGATTCGGAGATAATGAACCAAAAACAGACAAAAGCCTGCGGAGAGCAAAGCAAGAAGAACACAATCTACTTTAATGTTTAAGTAAATCAGAATTTAACGTGAATTATACGTTTATGTTTGCACCAAGTCAAATTCCTCGTACGTGTTACCTGTTTCTGATTCTGATTCAAAGCTGTTCTTACAATGAGAAGCTGCCACCTGAGCCCTGTGCACACAGAGCGTGTGTATAAATAGAGATACATACCTTGTCTAGGAGCCTAATTGAAGGTTTGTTATGTGGTACTTTCTACGTGTTAGTGGTGGAGTTAGTGGTCGTGTATCCTGCCTGCACTCACCTGCTCTGGGTGCTTTTGTACGGAGAGGTTATCGGCAGCTGGATATATTGTATTCTATGCTTGTTTTTCCTGCAATAAACCCAGTCTCGCTGCATTTCGTGTTATAGTCACGAAATAAATGTTATCTATTGATTCGTGTTCACCAACACGATGTTCGTGTCTTTTTATCCGGTCGGGTCGTGGAAGACCGGAAGCTGGGGTTCATTAAAACATGTCTTACTCAATATCAAGCCACGATTATTGTTTTTATTTTTAAATTGTATAATGTCGGATTGTTGTTGCCGTCCGCGAGGAAAACAAATGGCTCAGAGCCTCAGGATACTGAAATCTGTATTTTTAAAAACCTTGTTTTCCATCTAATTTGTTACTATTTGGTTCAGGCACGAAACACCGATACATTGTACTGGTACATTGCTTTGAAACAAATCGTTCTGTGTGAATCTGTTATAGCAGAAAGTTTAATACAGCGTATTTCTGGTATATTCATTTAATGCCACATGGTACTCCATATGATGTGTGTCACGGAGTTGGGTCACACAGAGTTAGAGAGACAATGGTCCTTCTGAATTATCAATAGATGTTTTCATTTTAGGTGAGCTGACAGCCTGACAGCTGACACCGAGGTTGGAGGAAGTTCAGAGAAGGCCTCGGGTTATAAAAACAGTTTGTTAGTTGACTACTCCTAAAGGACGTCATGAGATAAGTAAACTTTCCATATCTGGAACATACAAGTATAGCATTCAGAGGCAGAACATGTGCTATCGTGTGTTAGCTAACGTAAGGACATGTGTGTGCGTTGTAGTGGACATTTTTATTATATCCTTAAACCAAATTCTTCTTCTTCTTCTTCTTCTTCTTCTTCTTCTTCTTCTTCTTCTTCTTCTTCTTCTTCTTCTTCTTCTTCTTCTTCTTCTTCTTCTTCTTCTTCTTCTTCTTCTTCTTCTTCTTCCCAAGCGCTTCAAGGCTTTGACTACTGCGAGACTCATACACAGTCACACCAGAACTTCCCTGCTCTGAGAACCGTTATGCTATCTCCCGCTCAAGGCCAGATGTCTAATAACAATGTGACTGTGTGAAGACAGATTTCTGACGTTCCCACTCACTTCCTATATAACCTTCGCTTTTTCATCTATTTTATTATTGTATCATGTATTTGAAGCTTCAAATAAATAACCAAAAGACAGCTCTGCTCGATTCACCATTTATTTGTTTTGATCACTTTGACTTGTACTCTCCAGCCGTGTTGGGTCCTAGATTTCCATAACAAATGGCGTTGTCGGCAGGATCTCTGCAAGTTCGATTGGGGACATCTCCGGACGCTGGTGGGTGCGCGCTCCAGGATCCTCGGATCCTCCTCTACCTCGACAGAAACCGTACGGGACGAGAGGACCAGCGCCGGGGTGGAACCGATTGACTTCACGAGATCCAACGAACTCAAAGGGCTTTCAATACTCGGTGAGATGTACAGAGTCTAAATTGTTTAAAGTTAAACGTAATTAAACTCGACATGACATTTATGAGAGGGACTGCTCGAAGTAGAATATTTGGGATATCTGTATCATCGACGGATGAAAAAATAGTGTTTTGGTAACACGGGGTGTTTTGGTAACACTTAAAGACTTTGTTATGGGAGCAAAGCAAGTGTTTTGGTAACACTTAAAGACTTTGTTATGGGAGAAAAGCATAGGGGATTTGTACATTCTCCTGAGGGTCCGATTATGGATGTCATGCGAGCAAAAGATGGTGAAGACAGTCTGTCTAAATTAAATATATGGACGGAAATGTTCAAATTTCCTAAGGGAGGTTTTTTGAGTAAATTAAAAATGAAGAACCTAAAAAGAATAAATTACAAGAACATGAAGATGGAATGAAGGGTAAAAAAAATAAAGTTAAAGTAAAAGACTTATAGAAAACTGGACACTCACAGAAAGTGTTTATAATACTGGGGAGTAAAAAAAAGGCAGTTGGCCTTGGGCATTAAATAAAATATTAAGGTTGAAGATGAATGTGAAGAAAAGAAATACATTATTTCCAAAAGACATGTAAACCCCAGACATCTCTGTGTCCTTCCATTGCAGGCCTGAATGACCTCTCCTCGACTGGGTATCCCTTCCCTCCTCCGGCGTACAACCCTGGCAATCCGGTTGGAACACCTCAACCACCTCCACCGCCACTACAAGCCCCAGCCATGCAGTCAGCGTCAACTCCAAGCTCGTCCACCCACATCAGGCCCAAGTAGATGGGGACAACAGCGGGATAAACAAACCTGATGCCCTAGGAGACCAAGCAGGTGTTTGGGAGACAAACCTCAGTAATGCCTTTCTCAACGGACTCACAGACACAGCGCAAGCTACGCAAAATGCTGGCCGCTCACAATACCGAGGGAGAGGCAGAGGAGGTTTTCCGATGCAGAGGACGAGAAGCAAGACCTTCATTTGAAGAAAGATGTTTCAAGTGTTGAACATTGGATTATGGGACTGCTCACAGAACACTGACAGTGGAGGCAGAGGGGGGCAGCAAGGACGGGGCCACCATTCACAAAGACTGACCTACGAAGGGGAGGAAGGGGCCCAATCGAGCGAGACGGAAATTCAGCCAGCAGCATCTAACCAGGGAAGTGACACACACACACACACACACACACACACACACACACACACACACACACACACACACACACACACACACACACACACACACACACACACACACACACACACACACATCATACACGCTATTGAGAAATTAGAAGAATTAGAGAACATGTCTGTGGTTAAAGAGGGTACATATTTGAAATATGACAGTGAATGTTTGCATTAAGAAATGTCCCACACTGACTTTGGCAGTCATGGGTGTTGATGTTACATTTTTGGTTGATTCTGGGGCTACACATTCTGTGGTAAAAAAGGACAGATTTGCCTGAATGCAAATGTAGTGGTAGATTTATTCACTCAATAGGAGCTGGGTAACTGTAAAGGAGAAGTTTCTGTACCACTTCAGAGTAAAGATAACGGTGATGACAGTCATACATTCCCACATCAGTAAAAAACAGTTATTTTATCATCTGCCTGCCCAACACATTTACTGGGCAGAGATCTGATTCTCCGGTTCGGCTTGGACCTCATTTTTCCACAAATGAGGGTCTTAAAGAGCCTGTGACACGGTTTTCCCCCGTCATCCAAACCCATCAATTTGAGTACATATTGTCTCCTTGAAAACCGTTACTGAACTGATTTTGGATATTTGTACTTTGATAGCCATTAATCTGCCTTCAATGTTGACAATTTTCTGGATCTTCTCGCGGATTCTTCAAGTCCCGCCAAATGATGGGTGACGTCATTGCGGGCACAGCACTCCAGCTGCACCGTCCAGGATCCCAGCATCTGCATGTAAACCTTTATATATATACAGTCAGATGTAAACGCACGACGGCGCACACAGCAGCAAGCTCAGACAGCGATGACAGGTTAATGTTGAACGTGTCTGAGAGCTCATGAGGCTGAAGGATCGGTTTATGTTGTATCTGTTAGAAGTTTAGGAATGAGGTGCGTCAATATGGGCGATCATACGGTCATGTAGCCAGTGCTGGAATGGGACTACAAATCATCCCGGGACTCTCGACCAGCCCACTTCGGTACCGCTAGTAAATTGTCAACGGGGGGAGTGGGGGATGTCAGGGGCGGCGGGTGCTGTAGATAGTAAATGTAAATATGTAAATATTTGTGTCACTGCATCCTGGTAAAATACAAATATAATGTATAATGTCTGTGTCTTTGACATTAGCGCTGCTAGCCACCTGTGCCCTGTACTACGAAGCCAGTTCAACAGACCCTGGATATGGTTGAGTAACAAACAATCTAACAACAACAAACTAACAAACGAGATCTCGCTAAGCGGTCCTACGACGCTGGTTATCAACTCAGTAAATCAAGCCAGGGTTTCTCTCTCCAGCTGAGAGCGCGTTCACGTCTAAGACACGAGTGGATCTGACTTTAATTACATTTGTCTCGAGTGTTTCGTCAACATAATGTGTTAAATAATACTTCTGCATCCAGTCTGTGACACTGTGAGTGTTGCACGGCCAGATGAGGCTGGAGAAGCTGACTCAGATAAGGAAATATATGATATATTATGATATTATATGATCGATGATCTGATTGATGATGAATATGAATGATAAGTGCGACACGTCGGCGTCTTCTCTGCATACGGCAGTTTAAACTGTATTTCCTTTATCCTGTAATATGACTTGAGAGATTTAAACTCCGCACACTGAGTTGATCTCTTTTCTATAGACGCCGGAGGCGGGCAGCGTCAGGTAAAAGAAGTTATTTAGCCTTCTCAAACCTGAGCCTCACGCGCCGCCTATGGGGGATGTGCTCGTGACTTATCCGACCGGCCCACTTCGGTACCGGCCCATCGGGATTCGTCCCGATGGCCAGTCCGCCACTGCACCCAGCCCGCGTAAACTGTCAACGGGGGGAGCCTCGCTGCGGGGAAACGGTGGACCTCGTGTCCCGATCGGAGTGGGAATAATAATAATAATAATAATCCGTGCATTTTATCCATTAATTCCCCAACATTGTGGTAAAAAAACACACGTTTAATCCATGTTGTTGGTGTACTACAACTACAACAAGCATCGGTTTGTTTTCTCATCAGGAAATGCAGACCGGCTCAAACAAACGATTTTTAATCATCATCCTAACGATCATTTAATGTATCATATGTTCGCCAAATTGACATGAAAGCACTAATAAATGTACAAACTACAAAAATAATCGATTTGTTTTTATATCACATCCGACGGGAGGAAATTCAGTAGCTCTCACTATCGATTTTTAATCCTAATTTAATCATCATCTTCACCACGATCATTTATGTTTATGTCGCCGA
The DNA here is from genome assembly GCA_023974075.1 of Chaenocephalus aceratus. Classification (NCBI taxonomy): domain Eukaryota; kingdom Metazoa; phylum Chordata; class Actinopteri; order Perciformes; family Channichthyidae; genus Chaenocephalus; species Chaenocephalus aceratus. Next base: position 22,512 of record JAMFTG010003004.1, read on the forward strand.
ATTGTCATGAAAGCACTGACAAATATGAACATACCATAGTCAACTTCATTAAAACGTTATTAACGTGCCTAATCTCAGTAATTCACCATTTCTACGCATGACAACACACTTTGTCCGTGTTTGGCTCTCGAAGCGTTCCCGCATTGACGTCACTTCCGGCTTCCCCCAAAACTTCAAAATGAGTCGAAGGAATTTCCCCGCGATGTTCGAAATTATTGATATTTAACAGAACGGTATCGCTTTTTCTTTTTTAAACTGACGGTTCGAGATTACTAGTAGCCCAATATTTCATTGCACACCAGTTGTTGGGATGCTGTCACAGGCTCTTTAAAGTCCGACAGCCATCTCCTACGATGGTTCAAAAAAGTGTCATTTGATGATAAAGAACTGGTGAATGTGTATCAATGGTAATGCATATCCTGATTCTCAGGCGTTGTTGCGTTTGACTGGTCAACGTGTTTTTCCACCTGCTGTGTGGAGGCTTCTCATTTGCATTGTACTGCTAACGTGGTTGAAAGATCCGTGTAAATGCTATGATGAGAGTGTTTCTGTTAGAATGTGTGAATGATGAGCTCATGTTTAAAACAATGTATTGGAATTT
>JAMFTG010003005.1:0-19976 GCA_023974075.1 Chaenocephalus aceratus
ACTATTGGGCGGCCAATATTCAAAAGATTCACACTTGGCACAACTCCCCCATTACAGACTGGTGCCAGATGGAAGCGCGGACTTGTGGCTCTATCTCTTTATCGTCGTTAATTTGTGCCCCCCTAAAATCATATCCTGCTAAATGCGTATCCAACCCAATTGTACAATCTACTGTAAAGATTTGGAGGCAATTTAGACACCACTTTAAAATGGTTTCCCTTTCCCTGCTAATGCCCATTTGTAATAATCATATTTTTCTTCCTTCATCTCTTGACCCAGTTTTCTCTTTGTGGAAGGAGAAAGGGGTTGGTTTATTTCAAACAACTTTTGTTGATAACATTTTTGTCTCCTTTGATATTCTCAAGACTAAATTTGACCTTCCAAACTCTCAGTTATTTAGATATTTTCAAATCCGAGACTTTGCTCGTTGTAACTTCCCCAATTTTCCTCATCAACCACCTAATTCTCTCATTGATACAATTATATTGACCCCTGTACGTGGAGTAATTTCAGCCGTGGGGAAGTTAATCTTGTCAGCACTATCATCTCCTTTAGCGACTAGGAACATCTGGGAGAAGGAGCTTGGGGCTACCTTTTCAGATGAATGGTGGCAGGGGGCCCTAGACAGAGTCAACTCTACTTCATCTTGCGCCAGACTGACACTGATACAGTTTAAGGTCCTACACAGATCACACCTGACCAAAGTTAGACTCAGCAAACTGTTTGACACAAGTGAGATGTGTGATAGATGCTCTCTTTCTCCGGCAACCACACACACATGTTTTTCTCCTTCCAAAGCTGGGTTCATTCTGGTCCTCTTTTTATGATACACTCTCAAAGGCCTTCAATAAGCCGGTGGTTCCTAGCCCTTTAATTTCTATTTTGGTGTCCCTGAGGAAGTCTCTAGTTTCACTAACAAGGAGAGAAATGTTATTGCTTTTGCTTCACTTGTAGCCCGCAGACGTAGTTTACTGCAGTGGAAGGACCAGAAACCTCCATCTTCTCAGTCGTGGTTGAAGGACTTAATGGCTTTCTTATACTTAGAGAAGATTAAGTATAGTATAAGGGGAATGCTCGGATAAATTTAGTAAAACCTGGGATCCTATTCTCTCTTTTGTTATTTGATTCCTTCTTTAGGGGATTAGACAATTCTATTACTCATTAATGTACGTCGTGGCTACTATTGAGACTGGACAGTTATAATGCATGATAAGTGATTGTCTCCTTTGGCGTGTGAATGGTCATGCAGCCCAATGTGCATGTGCAACACAGTGTTTTCTTTGTATTTCTGTGCTTTTGTGATATCCTCTTGTATTTTTTTTTTTTTTTTTTTGTATTTACTTATTTTTGCTCCTCTTTTATATTGTATTGTGACGCTTTTCGGTTTGTTTTGTAGGGGGGTGGGGGGATGGTTACTATGCCATGTTTGTTGTAAAAAAAAAAAGTAAAATCGGGTAATCTTATGTCAACAATTTGTATGTTTTTAAGATTGATGGCCCAATAAAAATACTTGTGAAAAAAAAAAAAAATCACAAACTGCCATTCAGATGACATTTATGCTTAATTCTCTCCATAAATAATCTGAATGTCAGTTTCTGATTTTGAGGCTATTTCAGTGAAAAAAGGCTGTTTTTAATATTTGACAGATTATGCTTGATTCTCTCCAAAACTGCCATTCAGATAACTTTTTGAGAGAATTAAGCATAAATCTGTCAAATGTTCAAAACAGCCTTGTTTCACTGAAACAGCCTCAAAATGACAAACTATCATTCAGATGACTTTTGGAGAGAATTAAGCATAAATCTGTCAAATGTCCAAAACAGCCTTGTTTCACTGAAATAACCTCAAAATCACAAATATCCATTCAGATGACTTTTGGAGAGAATTAAGCATAAATCTGTCAAATGTCCAAAACAGCCTTGTTTCACTGAAATAGCCTCAAAATCACAAACTGCCATTCAGATGACATTTATGCTTAATTCTCTCCATAAGTAATCTGAATGTCAGTTTGTGATTTTGAGGCTATTTCAGTGAAATAAGGCTGTTTTTATCATTTGACAGATTTATGCTTGATTCTCTCCAAAACTGCCATTCAGATGACTTTTTGAGAGAATTAAGCATAAATCTGTCAAATATTCAAATCAGCCTTGTTTCACTGAAATAGCCTCAAAATGACAAACTATCATTCAGATGACTTTTGGAGAGAATTAAGCATAAATCTGTCAAATGTTCAAATCAGCCTTGTTTCACTGACATAGCCACGAAATCACAAACTGCCATTCAGATGACTTTTGGAGAGAATTAAGCATACATGTCATCTGAATGGCAGTTTGTGATTTTGAGGTTATTTCAGTGAAACAAGGCTGTTTTGAACATTTGACAGATTTATGCTTAATTCTCTCCAAAACTGCCATTCAGATGACTTTTTGAGAGAATTAAGCATAAATCTGTCAAATGTTCAAATCAGCCTTGTTTCACTGAAATAGCCTCAAAGTGACAAACTGCCATTTAGTTGACTTTTGGAGAGAATTAAGCATAAATCTGTCAAATGTCCAAAACAGCCTTGTTTCACTGAAATAGCCTCAAAATGACAAACTATCATCCAGATGACTTTTGGAGTGAATTAAGCATAAATCTGTCAAATGTCCAAAACAGCCTTGTTTCACTGAAATAGCCTCAAAATGACAAACTATCATTCAGAGGACTTTTGGAGAGAATTACGCATAAATCTGTCAAATGTCCAAAACAGTCTTGTTTCACTGAAATAGCCTCAAAATCACAAACTGCCATTCAGATGAGTTCTTGAGAGAATTAAGCATAAATCTGTCAAATGTCCAAAACAGCCTTGTTTCACTGAAATAGCCTCAAAATCACAAACTGCCATTCAGATGACTTTTGGAGAGAATTAAGCATAAATCTGTCAAATGTCCAAAACAGCCTTGTTTCACTGAAATAGCCTCAAAATGACAAACTATCATTCAGATGACTTTTGGAGAGAATTAAGCATAAATCTGTCAAATGTTCAAATCAGCCTTGTTTCACTGACATAGCCTCAAAATCATAAACTGCCATTCAGATGACTTTTGGAGAGAATTAAGCGTAAATCTGTCAAATGTCCAAAACAACCTTGTTTCACTGAAATAGCCTCAAAATCACAAACTGCCATTCAGATGACATTTATGCTTAATTCTCTCCATAAGTAATCTGAACGTCAGTTTGTGATTTTGAGGCTATTTCAGTGAAACAAGGCTGTTTTGGACATTTGACAGATTTATGCTTAATTCTCTCCAAAAGTCATCTGAATGGCAGTTTTGGAGAGAATTAAGCATAAATCTGTCAAATGTTCAAAACAGCCTTGTTTCACTGAAATAGCCTCAAAATCACAAACTAACATTCAGATGACTTTTGGAGAGAATTAAGCATAAATCTGTCAAATGTTCAAAACAGCCTTGTTTCACTGAAATAGCCTCAAAATCACAAACTGCCATTCAGATGACTTTTGGAGAGAATTAAGCATAAATCTGCCAAATGTTAAAATCAGCCTTGTTTCACTGAAATAGCCTCAAAATCACAAACTGCCATTCAGATGACTTTTGGAGAGAATTAAGCATAAATCTGTGAAATGTTAAAATCAGCCTTGTTTCACTGAAATAGCCTCAAAATCACAAACTGCCATTCAGATGACTTTTGGAGAGAATTAAGCATAAATCTGCCAAATGTTAAAATCAGCCTTGTTTCACTGAAATAGCCTCAAAATCACAAACTGCCATTCAGATGACTTTTTGAGAGAATTAAGCATAAATCTGTCAAATGTTCAAATCAGCCTTGTTTCACTGAAATAGCCTCAAAATTACAAACTGCCATTCAGGTGACTTTTTGAGAGAATTAAGCATAAATCTGCCAAATGTTAAAATCAGCCTTGTTTCACTGAAATAGCCTCAAAATCACAAACTGCCATTCAGATGAGTTCTTGAGAGAATTAAGCATAAATCTGTCAAATGTCCAAAACAGCCTTGTTTCACTGAAATAGCCTCAAAATGACAAACTATCATTCAGATGACTTTTGGAGAGAATTAAGCATAAATCTGTCAAATATTCAAATCAGCCTTGTTTCACTGACATAGCCTCAAAATCATAAACTGCCATTCAGACTTTTGGAGAGAATTAAGCGTAAATCTGTCAAATGTCCAAAACAGCCTTGTTTCACTGAAATAGCCTCAAAATCACAAACTGCCATTCAGATGACATTTATGCTTAATTCTCTCCATAAGTAATCTGAACGTCAGTTTGTGATTTTGAGGCTATTTCAGTGAAACAAGGCTGTTTTGGACATTTGACAGATTTATGCTTAATTCTCTCCAAAAGTCATCTGAATGGCAGTTTTGGAGAGAATTAAGCATAAATCTGTCAAATGTCCAAAACAGCCTTGTTTCACTGAAATAGCCTCAAAATGACAAACTATCATTCAGATGACTTTGGAGTGAATTAAGCATAAATCTGTCAAATGTTCAAATCAGCCTTGTTTCACTGAAATAGCCTCAAAATGACAAACTAGCATTCAGATGACTTTTGGAGAGAATTAAGCATAAATCTGTCAAATGTCCAACACAGCCTTGTTTCACTGAAATAACCTCAAAATGACAAACTATCATCCAGATGACTTTTGGAGTGAATTAAGCATAAATCAGTCAAATGTCCAAAACAGCCTTGTTTCACTGAAATAACCTCAAAATCACAAATTGCCATTCAGATGACTTTTGGAGAGAATTAAGCATAAATCTGTCAAATGTCCAAAACAGCCTTGTTTCACTGAAATAGCCTCAAAATGACAAACTATCATTCAGATGACTTTTGGAGAGAATTAAGCATAAATCTGTCAAATGTTCAAATCAGCCTTGTTTCACTGACATAGCCTCAAAATCATAAACTGCCATTCAGATGACTTTTGGAGAGAATTAAGCGTAAATCTGTCAAATGTCCAAAACAGCCTTGTTTCACTGAAATAGCCTCAAAATCACAAACTGCCATTCAGATGACATTTATGCTTAATTCTCTCCATAAGTAATCTGAACGTCAGTTTGTGATTTTGAGGCTATTTCAGTGAAACAAGGCTGTTTTGGACATTTGACAGATTTATGCTTAATTCTCTCCAAAAGTCATCTGAATGGCAGTTTTGGAGAGAATTAAGCATAAATCTGTCAAATGTTCAAAACAGCCTTGTTTCACTGAAATAGCCTCAAAATCACAAACTAACATTCAGATGACTTTTGGAGAGAATTAAGCATAAATCTGTCAAATGTTCAAAACAGCCTTGTTTCACTGAAATAGCCTCAAAATCACAAACTGCCATTCAGATGACTTTTGGAGAGAATTAAGCATAAATCTGCCAAATGTTAAAATCAGCCTTGTTTCACTGAAATAGCCTCAAAATCACAAACTGCCATTCAGATGACTTTTGGAGAGAATTAAGCATAAATCTGTGAAATGTTAAAATCAGCCTTGTTTCACTGAAATAGCCTCAAAATCACAAACTGCCATTCAGATGACTTTTGGAGAGAATTAAGCATAAATCTGCCAAATGTTAAAATCAGCCTTGTTTCACTGAAATAGCCTCAAAATCACAAACTGCCATTCAGATGACTTTTTGAGAGAATTAAGCATAAATCTGTCAAATGTTCAAATCAGCCTTGTTTCACTGAAATAGCCTCAAAATTACAAACTGCCATTCAGGTGACTTTTTGAGAGAATTAAGCATAAATCTGCCAAATGTTAAAATCAGCCTTGTTTCACTGAAATAGCCTCAAAATCACAAACTGCCATTCAGATGAGTTCTTGAGAGAATTAAGCATAAATCTGTCAAATGTCCAAAACAGCCTTGTTTCACTGAAATAGCCTCAAAATGACAAACTATCATTCAGATGACTTTTGGAGAGAATTAAGCATAAATCTGTCAAATATTCAAATCAGCCTTGTTTCACTGACATAGCCTCAAAATCATAAACTGCCATTCAGACTTTTGGAGAGAATTAAGCGTAAATCTGTCAAATGTCCAAAACAGCCTTGTTTCACTGAAATAGCCTCAAAATCACAAACTGCCATTCAGATGACATTTATGCTTAATTCTCTCCATAAGTAATCTGAACGTCAGTTTGTGATTTTGAGGCTATTTCAGTGAAACAAGGCTGTTTTGGACATTTGACAGATTTATGCTTAATTCTCTCCAAAAGTCATCTGAATGGCAGTTTTGGAGAGAATTAAGCATAAATCTGTCAAATGTCCAAAACAGCCTTGTTTCACTGAAATAGCCTCAAAATGACAAACTATCATTCAGATGACTTTTGGAGTGAATTAAGCATAAATCTGTCAAATGTTCAAATCAGCCTTGTTTCACTGAAATAGCCTCAAAATGACAAACTAGCATTCAGATGACTTTTGGAGAGAATTAAGCATAAATCTGTCAAATGTCCAACACAGCCTTGTTTCACTGAAATAACCTCAAAATGACAAACTATCATCCAGATGACTTTTGGAGTGAATTAAGCATAAATCAGTCAAATGTCCAAAACAGCCTTGTTTCACTGAAATAACCTCAAAATCACAAATTGCCATTCAGATGACTTTTGGAGAGAATTAAGCATAAATCTGTCAAATGTCCAAAACAGCCTTGTTTCACTGAAATAGCCTCAAAATCACAAACTGCCATTCAGATGACATTTATGCTTAATTCTCTCCATAAGTAATCTGAATGTCAGTTTGTGATTTTGAGGCTATTTCAGTGAAATAAGGCTGTTTTTATCATTTGACAGATTTATGCTTGATTCTCTCCAAAACTGCCATTCAGATGACTTTTTGAGAGAATTAAGCATAAATCTGTCAAATATTCAAATCAGCCTTGTTTCACTGAAATAGCCTCAAAATGACAAACTATCATTCAGATGACTTTTGGAGAGAATTAAGCATAAATCTGTCAAATGTTCAAATCAGCCTTGTTTCACTGAAATAGCCTCAAAATGACAAACTGCCATTCAGATGACTTTTGGAGAGAATTAAGCATAAATCTGTCAAATGTCCAAAACAGCCTTGTTTCACTGAAATAACCTCAAAATCACAAATTGCCATTCAGATTACTTTTGGAGAGAATTAAGCATAAATCTGTCAAATGTCCAAAACAGCCTTGTTTCACTGAAATAGCCTCAAAATGACAAACTAGCATTCAGATGACTTTTGGAGAGAATTAAGCATAAATCTGTCAAATGTCCAACACAGCCTTGTTTCACTGAAATAACCTCAAAATGACAAACTATCATCCAGATGACTTTTGGAGTGAATTAAGCATAAATCAGTCAAATGTCCAAAACAGCCTTGTTTCACTGAAATAGCCTCAAAATGACAAACTAGCATTCAGATGACTTTTGGAGAGAATTAAGCATAAATCTGTCAAATGTCCAAAACAGCCTTGTTTCACTGAAATAGCCTCAAAATCACAAACTGCCAGGCTTCCGGTTATGGCGTTGGAGTGATCGGTCGCATTAGCGTTTGCTCCCTAATCCTTTTTCGCTTTTACACATATACACCCAGACGTCTGCTACTTTTCTTACTTGATTAGTCATTAGTAGTGCCTCAGTAACTTTTTCGTTGTTGAAATGAGTAAAACTCAAGGCAGTCGTGGCAAAAGTCAGCAACAAACTAAACTCTTCAGCTCGCAAGATAAAGAGGCTAACAAGATGGCTACCAGTGCTTCGGAAGCTAGCGTGCAGCCGCTAACACTCGATATGCTAGTCGGAGAGCTTGAGAAACTGCGTAAAGACGTAACAGGTGAACTTACCGCTTCCATGAACACCGCCCTGGCCCCAATCCAAGCCTCTCTTCAAAAGATCACAGACACCGTGGCTACACATACTGCCACCATCACCGGAATGGAAACGGCTCTCAGCGCTCATTCAGATGGAATCACTACTCTGGAGCGAGAGGTGGCCGTATTGAAATCCAAGTTGGAGACCACTAATCAGGTGAATGACAGATTGCAGCTGGCGGTGGAAGACCTGGTTTCACGTTCCAAACGACAGAATCTCCTTGTGATTGGCATTCCAGAAGGAATGGAGGGGGATGATGCTCGTCTCTTCATGACTACACTGTTCAAGAAGATGGTCGGAGACCCTCAGCTGGATACCTTGGAGCTAGACCGTGCACATCGCTGTCTGGCTCCGAAACCGCCGCAAGGTTCCCGGCCCCTCATTGTCCACTTCCATAAATATGCCCAGAAGGAACGTGTGCTGCTGTGGGCTAGGAAATCCCGGGATGTCTCGTATCAAGGTCATCCCATCAGGATCTTTGAAGATTTCAGCGCCACACTCTCCAAGAAGCGGGCCGCCTTTAACAAAGTGAAGTCGCAGCTCTACAAGGAGGGAATACGCTTCGGCTTACTCTACCCAGCCCGCCTGCGTGTTACTATTAACGGACAGACTCGCATTTTTGACTCCGCGGAAGAGGCAGAGCGTTTCTACCAGGTTCATAGCAGTAAGTGAATGATCAGTACTCTGTCCACATACCCCCTCTGAATCTTGTTTTTCACTTAAGTTATTTTTATTTCTATAACCGAGCTGAAGCTACACGGACATGAACGTTAAATTAGACATTGCTTGCAGCTCCCTGCTAGGCCAATAGAGGTCACTGCTGTCTCGTTTATGGGAGTGTGGACTGGGGAATGACTGCAAATCAGATGGGGTTGTATATGTGATAATTATACATTTTGAGGGAAGCCAACTACACCGTAGTTAACCGGAGGTGTGCAGAACATTTCCTGCGCGCTCATCTACGTTACAGGATGAGTTTAGGACAAGGTTGTAGGGATTTGTTAGAGATTCAGACATCTGATCTCGTTGGGTTGTGTTTTTTGTGTGTGTTTTTTTCTTTCTCTTTCTTTCTCTTTTTTCTCAATACGGGAGGAACTATTTTCTTTGGTGCCAATCTTTATAACACATTTGAAGTTGTTACCTTGCTCTGTGTTGTAGCCTACTGGCTAATTCATAATTTCATCATATTATTCCAAAGGCTGATATTGTGGCTCATGCTCTATGGCTGATATAAGACAGAGAGCAATGCAAGGATCAATCAGGTTTACAAGCTGGAATGTCAGAGGACTTGGCGGGCCTACTAAAAGAGCCAGAGTATTTTCACATCTTAAGGATATGACGACGGACATTGCTTTTCTGCAGGAGACCCACCTGCGTGTCTGTGACCACACCAGACTGCGGAAACCCTGGGTCGGACAAGTGTTCCACTCCAGCTTCAATAGCCGTTCCAGAGGTACAGCAATTTTACTACACAAACGACTGCAGTTCTCTTTAGAAAAGTGTATTTCTGATACAAATGGGCGTTACATTATAGTCGTGGGTGTATTGCTCCAAATTCCTGTTATTATGGTTTGCGTCTATGCCCCTAATTGGAGTTGTCCTAATTTTATGACATCCTTATTCTCATTAATCCCATGCCTGGATTCACATCACCTTATTTTGGGGGGAGATCTTAATTTGGTTGTTAATCCTGCCCTTGATTTATCCAAGCCAAAAAACCTAACCCCATCTAGTACGGCTAGAGCTCTTATGTCACTTGTGGACCAAATCGGTTGTGTGGATATGTGGAGATTCAGCCACCCAACAGCAAAAGAGTTTTCATTCTACTCCCATGTTCATCAAACATATTCTCGCATTGATTATTTTTTTTTAGACAAAATACTCATTCCTTCAGTGAAATTATGTGAATATTCAGCAATAGTCATATCAGACCATGCCCCCCTTTTATTAGACTTGGAATTGCTTCCTAAAAGTGGACAGCGCTCAAATTGGAGATTGAACACTGGGTTATTATCTTCTAATAAATTCTGCGAATTTATTTCTGAGAAAATTAGACTCTTTATCCTAAATAACAAATCTGACTCGACTTCTCCTTCCCTCCTGTGGGAAACCTGTAAAGCGGTAATTCGCGGTGAGATTATCTCTTACAGTGCCAGGGAACATAAGCAGCAAATACAGAGACAACTTGAGCTGATGGAAGCAATTCGACAAAGTCCCCTAGTCCCACTCTTCAGACGGAGAGACTCAAGCTCCAAACTGAATTTGATCTTATTTCCACAAACAAAGCAGAGTTTGTTTTAAGGCGCACAAAGAGTACCTATTATGAATATGGGGACAAGGCCAGCCGACTGCTAGCGTTACAACTAAAGCGTCAATCTGCCTCACGTTTTATTACACAAATTCGCAAATCCCCCCATACAATAGTTACAGACCCAAAGGAGATAAATAATGTTTTCGCTTCGTACTATTCTAATCTTTACCAATCAGAGGCTCCACCTGACAACATCTTAATGAAACAATTTTTGAATAATTTGGACTTCCCTACGATCAGCGAAACAAGTAAAAGGAATCTGGATGCTCCACTCAGTTTAAAGGAGGTTACAGACAGTCTCAGATTAATACAGAATGGCAAGGCACCGGGCCCAGACGGCTTCCCAGCTGACTTTTTAAAGAAATTCTCTGATCAACTGGCTCCCTTGCTATTGGACATGTTCAACGACTCCTTAGAGCGTGGGTCCCTTCCTCCATCCGTAACTCAAGCATCAATTTCACTCATTCCAAAAAAAAACAAAGATCCAGCAGAATGTAGCAGCTGGAGACCTATTAGTTTGCTCAACTCTGACATAAAGCTATTAGCTAAGACCCTGGCTAGCCGTCTGGACCCCTGTCTACCAAACATTATTTCGGGTGATCAAACTGGCTTCATAAGGGGTAGACAGTTGTCCTCAAATATTCGTCGCCTCCTTAATATTATAATGTCTAAGTCTAGCACACAAGAGGCTGAAATGGTAATCTCTATGGATGCGGAGAAGGCTTTTGACCGAGTGGAGTGGGGTTATTTATTTTCAGCTCTTGACAAGTTTGGTTTTGGTCAAAGATATATTTCATGGATTCAATTATTGTATAGTGCTCCTACAGCTAGTGTGACTACCAACTCCACTCAATCCAAATTGTTCCCCTTACAACGCGGTTGCCGCCAAGGCTGTCCCCTGTCGCCTTTACTGTTTGCAATTGCAATCGAGCCACTTTCCATCGTTCTCAGAAACTCACCAGCTTTTACAGGTATCTATAGGAATGGGGTTGAACACAGGGTTTCGCTGTACGCAGATGATTTGCTGCTCTATGTCTCGAACCCTACGGCCAGTATTAACGGGATTCTTGACGTTTTACAAACGTTTGGTTCCTTTTCGGGATACAAGTTGAACATCAGTAAGAGCGAATGTTTCCCTCTTAATCTTGCGGCAAAACAGATTCCGGCCCAGAGTCTGCCTTTTCATTTGGCCTCCTCTGGTTTCCGGTACCTGGGCATTAATATTTCACATAGTCTCCCCTCACTTCATAAGCATAACGTTTTGAAGTTGTAGAAGGATGTTAAATCTGACCTACATCGCTGGAACTCTCTCCCTCTGTCGATTGTAGGTAGAATCAATTCAATCAAAATGAATGTGCTTCCAAGATTCTCATTCCTTTTTCAATGTTTACCATTATTCCTCCCCAAATCTTTTTTTAAGGACTTAGACAAGACTATTTCATCTTTTATTTGGGCAGGAAAGACCCCAAGGGTAAAATATTCTGTCCTACAAAGGGCTAAAGAAGATGGTGGCCTTGCTCTACCTAACCTTCTGGCATACTATTGGGCGGCCAATATTCAAAAGATTCACACTTGGCACAACTCCCCCATTACAGACTGGTGCCAGATGGAAGCGCGGACTTGTGGCTCTATCTCTTTATCGTCGTTAATTTGTGCCCCCCTAAAATCATATCCTGCTAAATGCGTATCCAACCCAATTGTACAATCTACTGTAAAGATTTGGAGGCAATTTAGACACCACTTTAAAATGGTTTCCCTTTCCCTGCTAATGCCCATTTGTAATAATCATATTTTTCTTCCTTCATCTCTTGACCCAGTTTTCTCTTTGTGGAAGGAGAAAGGGTTGGTTTATTTCAAACAACTTTTTGTTGATAACATTTTTGTCTCCTTTGATATTCTCAAGACTAAATTTGACCTTCCAAACTCTCAGTTATTTAGATATTTTCAAATCCGAGACTTTGCTCGTTGTAACTTCCCCAATTTTCCTCATCAACCACCTAATTCTCTCATTGATACAATTATATTGACCCCTGTACGTGGAGTAATTTCAGCCGTGGGGAAGTTAATCTTGTCAGCACTATCATCTCCTTTAGCGACTAGGAACATCTGGGAGAAGGAGCTTGGGGCTACCTTTTCAGATGAATGGTGGCAGGGGGCCCTAGACAGAGTCAACTCTACTTCATCTTGCGCCAGACTGACACTGATACAGTTTAAGGTCCTACACAGATCACACCTGACCAAAGTTAGACTCAGCAAACTGTTTGACACAAGTGAGATGTGTGATAGATGCTCTCTTTCTCCGGCCAACCACACACACATGTTTTTCTCCTGTCCAAAGCTGGGTTCATTCTGGTCCTCTTTTTATGATACACTCTCAAAGGCCTTCAATAAGCCGGTGGTTCCTAGCCCTTTAATTTCTATTTTTGGTGTCCCTGAGGAAGTCTCTAGTTTCACTAACAAGGAGAGAAATGTTATTGCTTTTGCTTCACTTGTAGCCCGCAGACGTAGTTTACTGCAGTGGAAGGACCAGAAACCTCCATCTTCTCAGTCGTGGTTGAAGGACTTAATGTCTTTCTTATACTTAGAGAAGATTAAGTATAGTATAAGGGGATGCTCTGATAAATTTAGTAAAACCTGGGATCCTATTCTCTCTTTTGTTAATTTGATTCCTTCTTTAGGGGATTAGACAATTCTATTACTCATTAATGTACGTCGTGGCTACTATTGAGACTGGACAGTTATAATGCAATGATAAGTGATTGTCTCCTTTGGCGTGTGAATGGTCATGCAGCCCAATGTGCATGGTGCAACACAGTGTTTCTTTGTATTTCTGTGCTTTTGTGATATCCTCTTGTATTTTTTTTTTTTTTTTTTTGTATTTACTTATTTTTGCTCCTCTTTTATATTGTATTGTGACGCTTTTCGGTTTTGTTTTGTAGGGGGGTGGGGGGATGGTTACTATGCCATGTTTGTTGTAAAAAAAAAAAGTAAAATCGGGTAATCTTATGTCAACAATTTGTATGTTTTAAGATTGATGGCCCAATAAAAATACTTGTGAAAAAAAAAAAAAAATCACAAACTGCCATTCAGATGACATTTATGCTTAATTCTCTCCATAAATAATCTGAATGTCAGTTTCTGATTTTGAGGCTATTTCAGTGAAAAAAGGCTGTTTTTAATATTTGACAGATTTATGCTTGATTCTCTCCAAAACTGCCATTCAGATAACTTTTTGAGAGAATTAAGCATAAATCTGTCAAATGTTCAAAACAGCCTTGTTTCACTGAAACAGCCTCAAAATGACAAACTATCATTCAGATGACTTTTGGAGAGAATTAAGCATAAATCTGTCAAATGTCCAAAACAGCCTTGTTTCACTGAAATAACCTCAAAATCACAAATTGCCATTCAGATGACTTTTGGAGAGAATTAAGCATAAATCTGTCAAATGTCCAAAACAGCCTTGTTTCACTGAAATAGCCTCAAAATCACAAACTGCCATTCAGATGACATTTATGCTTAATTCTCTCCATAAGTAATCTGAATGTCAGTTTGTGATTTTGAGGCTATTTCAGTGAAATAAGGCTGTTTTTATCATTTGACAGATTTATGCTTGATTCTCTCCAAAACTGCCATTCAGATGACTTTTTGAGAGAATTAAGCATAAATCTGTCAAATATTCAAATCAGCCTTGTTTCACTGAAATAGCCTCAAAATGACAAACTATCATTCAGATGACTTTTGGAGAGAATTAAGCATAAATCTGTCAAATGTTCAAATCAGCCTTGTTTCACTGACATAGCCACGAAATCACAAACTGCCATTCAGATGACTTTTGGAGAGAATTAAGCATACATGTCATCTGAATGGCAGTTTGTGATTTTGAGGTTATTTCAGTGAAACAAGGCTGTTTTGAACATTTGACAGATTTATGCTTAATTCTCTCCAAAACTGCCATTCAGATGACTTTTTGAGAGAATTAAGCATAAATCTGTCAAATGTTCAAATCAGCCTTGTTTCACTGAAATAGCCTCAAAGTGACAAACTGCCATTTAGTTGACTTTTGGAGAGAATTAAGCATAAATCTGTCAAATGTCCAAAACAGCCTTGTTTCACTGAAATAGCCTCAAAATGACAAACTATCATCCAGATGACTTTTGGAGTGAATTAAGCATAAATCTGTCAAATGTCCAAAACAGCCTTGTTTCACTGAAATAGCCTCAAAATGACAAACTATCATTCAGAGGACTTTTGGAGAGAATTACGCATAAATCTGTCAAATGTCCAAAACAGTCTTGTTTCACTGAAATAGCCTCAAAATCACAAACTGCCATTCAGATGACTTTTTGAGAGAATTAAGCATAAATCTGTCAAATGTTCAAATCAGCCTTGTTTCACTGAAATAGCCTCAAAATGACAAACTATCATTCAGATTACTTTTGGAGAGAATTAAGCATAAATCTGTCAAATGTCCAAAACAGCCTTGTTTCACTGAAATAGCCTCAAAATGACAAACTATCATTCAGATGACTTTTGGAGAGAATTAAGCATAAATCTGTCAAATGTTCAAATCAGCCTTGTTTCACTGACATAGCCACGAAATCACAAACTGCCATCCAGATGACTTTTGGAGAGAATTAAGCATACATGTCATCTGAATGGCAGTTTGTGATTTTGAGGTTATTTCAGTGAAACAAGGCTGTTTTGAACATTTGACAGATTTATGCTTAATTCTCTCCAAAACTGCCATTCAGATGACTTTTTGAGAGAATTAAGCATAAATCTGTCAAATGTTCAAATCAGCCTTGTTTCACTGAAATAGCCTCAAATTGACAAACTGCCATTTAGTTGACTTTTGGAGAGAATTAAGCATAAATCTGTCAAATGTCCAAAACAGCCTTGTTTCACTGAAATAGCCTCAAAATGACAAACTGCCATTCAGATGACATTTATGCTTAATTCTCTCCATAAGTAATCTGAATGTCAGTTTGTGATTTTGAGGCTATTTCAGTGAAATAAGGCTGTTTTTAACATTTGACAGATTTATGCTTGATTCGCTCCAAAACTGCCATTCAGATGACTTTTTGAGAGAATTAAGCATAAATCTGTCAAATATTCAAATCAGCCTTGTTTCACTGAAATAGCCTCAAAATGACAAACTATCATTTAGATGACTTTTGGAGAGAATTAAGCATAAATCTGTCAAATGTCCAAAACAGCCTTGTTTCACTGAAATAGCCTCAAAATCACAAATTGCCATTCAGATGACTTTTGGAGAGAATTAAGCATAAATCTGTCAAATGTCCAAAACAGCCTTGTTTCACTGAAATAGCCTCAAAATCACAAACTGCCATTCAGATGACATTTATGCTTAATTCTCTCCATAAGTAATCTGAATGTCAGTTTCTGATTTTGAGGCTATTTCAGTGAAACAAGGCTGTTTTTAACATTTGACAGATTTATGCTTGATTCTCTCCAAAACTATCATTCAGATGACTTTTGGAGAGAATTAAGCATAAATCTGTCAAATGTCCAAAACAGCCTTGTTTCACTGAAATAACCTCAAAATCACAAATTGCCATTCAGATGACTTTTGGAAAGAATTAAGCATAAATCTGTCAAATGTCCAAAACAGCCTTGTTTCACTGAAATAGCCTCAAAATGATAAACTATCATTCAGATGACTTTTGGAGAGAATTAAGCATAAATCTGTCAAATGTCCAACACAGCCTTGTTTCAATGAAATAACCTCAAAATCACAAATTGCCATTCAGATGACTTTTGGAGAGAATTAAGCATAAATCTGTCAAATATCCAAAACAGCCTTGTTTCAATGAAATAACCTCAAAATCACAAATTGCCATTCAGATGACTTTTGGAGAGAATTAAGCATAAATTTGTCAAATATCCAAAACAGCCTTGTTTCAATGAAATAACCTCAAAATCACAAATTGCCATTCAGATGACTTTTGGAGAGAATTAAGCATAAATCTTTCAAATATCCAAAACAGCCTTGTTTCAATGAAATAACCTCAAAATCACAAATTGCCATTCAGATGACTTTTGGAGAGAATTAAGCATAAATCTGTCAAATGTCCAAAACAGCCTTGTTTCAATGAAATAACCTCAAAATCACAAACTGCCATTCAGATGACATTTATGCTTAACTATCTCCATAAGTAATCTGAATGTCAGTTTGTGATTTTGAGGCTATTTCAGTGAAACAAGGCTGTTTTTAACATTTGACAGATTTATGCTTGATTCTCTCAAAACTGTCATTCAGATGACTTTGGAGAATTAAGCATAAATCTGTCAAATATCCAAAACAGCCTTGTTTCAATGAAATAACCTCAAAATCACAAATTGCCATTCAGATGACTTTTGGAGAGAATAAAGCATAAATCTGTCAAATATCCAAAACAGCCTTGTTTCAATGAAATAACCTCAAAATCACAAATTGCCATTCAGATGACTTTTTGGAGAGAATTAAGCATAAATCTGTCAAATGTCCAAAACAGCCTTGTTTCAATTAAATAACCTCAAAATCACAAACTGCCATTCAGATGACATTTATGCTTAACTATCTCCATAAGTAATCTGAATGTCAGTTTGTGATTTTGAGGCTATTTCAGTGAAACAAGGCTGTTTTTAACATTTGACAGATTTATGCTTGATTCTCTCCAAAACTGTCATTCAGATGACTTTTGGAGAGAATTAAGCATAAATCTGTCAAATATCCAAAACAGCCTTGTTTCAATGAAATAACCTCAAATCACAAATTGCCATTCAGATGACTTTTGGAGAGAATTAAGCATAAATCTGTCAAATGTCCAAAACAGCCTTGTTTCAATGAAATAACCTCAAAATCACAAATTGCCATTCAGATGACTTTTGGAGAGAATTAAGCATAAATCTGTCAAATGTCCAAAACAGCCTTGTTTCAATGAAATAACCTCAAAATCACAAACTGCCATTCAGATGACATTTATGCTTAACTATCTCCATAAGTAATCTGAATGTCAGTTTGTGATTTTGAGGCTATTTCATTGAAACAAGGCTGTTTTTTAACATTTGACAGATTTATGCTTGATTCTCTCCAAAACTGTCATTCAGATGACTTTTGGAGAGAATTAAGCATAAATCTGTCAAATATCCAAAACAGCCTTGTTTCAATGAAATAACCTCAAAATCACAAATTGCCATTCAGATGACTTTTGGAGAGAATTAAGCATAAATCTGTCAAATGTCCAAAACAGCCTTGTTTCAATGAAATAACCTCAAAATCACAAATTGCCATTCAGATGACTTTTTAGAGAGAATTAAGCATAAATCTGTCAAATATCCAAAACAGCCTTGTTTCAATGAAATAACCTCAAAATCACAAATTGCCATTCAGATGACTTTTGGAGAGAATTAAGCATAAATCTGTCAAATATCCAAAACAGCCTTGTTTCAATGAAATAACCTCAAAATCACAAATTGCCATTCAGATGACTTTTGGAGAGAATTAAGCATAAATTTGTCAAATATCCAAAACAGCCTTGTTTCAATGAAATAACCTCAAAATCACAAATTGCCATTCAGATGACTTTTGGAGAGAATTAAGCATAAATCTGTCAAATATCCAAAACAGCCTTTTTCAATGAAATAACCTCAAAATCACAAATTGCCATTCAGATGACTTTTGGAGAGAATTAAGCATAAATCTGTCAAATGTCCAAAACAGCCTTGTTTTCAATGAAATAACCTCAAAATCACAAACTGCCATTCAGATGACATTTATGCTTAACTATCTCCATAAGTAATCCGAATGTCAGTTTGTGATTTTGAGGCTATTTCAGTGAAACAAGGCTGTTTTTTAACATTTGACAGATTTATGCTTGATTCTCTCCAAAACTGTCATTCAGATGACTTTTGGAGAGAATTAAGCATAAATCTGTCAAATATCCAAAACAGCCTTAGTTCAATGAAATAACCTCAAAATCACAAATTGCCATTCAGATGACTTTTGGAGAGAATTAAGCATAAATCTGTCAAATGTCCAAAACAGCCTTGTTTCAATGAAATAACCTCAAAATCACAAACTGCCATTCAGATGACATTTATGCTTAACTATCTCCATAAGTAATCTGATTGTCAGTTTGTGATTTTGAGGCTATTTCAGTGAAACAAGGCTGTTTTTAACATTTGACAGATTTATGCTTGATTCTCTCCAAAACTGTCATTCAGATGACTTTTGGAGAGAATTAAGCATAAATCTGTCAAATATCCAAAACAGCCTTATTTCAATGAAATAACCTCAAAATCACAAATTGCCATTCAGATGACTTTTGGAGAGAATTAAGCATAAATCTGTCAAATATCCAAAACAGCCTTGTTTTCAATGAAATAACCTCAAAATCACAAATTGCCATTCAGATGACTTTTGGAGAGAATTAAGCATAAATCTGTCAAATATCCAAACAGCCTTGTTTCAATGAAATAACCTCAAAATCACAAATTGCCATTCAGATGACTTTTGGAGAGAATTAAGCATAAATCTGTCAAATGTCCAAAACAGCCTTGTTTCAATGAAATAACCTCAAAATCACAAACTGCCATTCAGATGACATTTATGCTTAACTATCTCCATAAGTAATCTGAATGTCAGTTTGTGATTTTGAGGCTATTTCAGTGAAACAAGGCTGGTTTTAACATTTGACAGATTTATGCTTGATTCTCTCCAAAACTGTCATTCAGATGACTTTTGAGAGAATTAAGCATAAATCTGTCAAATATCCAAAACAGCCTTATTTCAATGAAATAACCTCAAATCACAAATTGCCATTCAGATGACTTTTGGAGAGAATTAAGCATAAATCTGTCAAATATCCAAAAACAGCCTTGTTTCAATGAAATAACCTCAAAATCACAAATTGCCATTCAGATGACTTTTGGAGAGAATTAAGCATAAATCTGTCAAATGTCCAAAACAGCCTTGTTTCAATGAAATAACCTCAAAATCACAAACTGCCATTCAGATGACATTTATGCTTAACTATCTCCATAAGTAATCTGATTGTCAGTTTGTGATTTTGAGGCTATTTCAGTGAAACAAGGCTGTTTTTAACATTTGACAGATTTATGCTTGATTCTCTCCAAAACTGTCATTCAGATGACTTTTGGAGCGAATTAGCATAAATCTGTCAAATATCCAAAACAGCCTTGTATCAATGAAATAACCTCAAAATCACAAATTGCCATTCAAATGACTTTTGGAGAGAATTAAGCATAAATCTGTCAAATGTCCAAAACAAGCCTTGTTTCAATTAAATAACCTCAAAATCACAAATTGCCATTCAGATGACTTTTTGGAGAGAATTAAGCATAAATCTGTCAAATGTCAAAACAGCCTTGTTTCAATGAAATAACCTCAAAATCACAAAACTGCCCTTCAGATGACATTTATGCTTAACTATCTCCATAAGTAATCTGAATGTCAGTTTGTGATTTTGAGGCTATTTCAGTGAAACAAGGCTGTTTTTTAACATTTGACAGATTTATGCTTGATTCTCTCCAAAACTGTCATTCAGATGACTTTTGGAGAGAATTAAGCATAAATCTGTCAAATATCCAAAAACAGCCTTGTTTCAATGAAAATAACCTCAAATCACAAATTGCCATTCAGATGACTTTTGGAGAGAATTAAGCATAAATCTGTCAAATATCCAAAACAGCCTTGTTTTCAATGAAATAACCTCAAAATCACAAATTGCCATTCAGATGACTTTTGGAGAGAATTAAGCATAAATCTGTCAAATATCCAAACAGCC
>JAMFTG010003006.1:0-22981 GCA_023974075.1 Chaenocephalus aceratus
TAGTAGTAGTAGTTGTGTTGTAGTAGGTGTAGTTGTAGTAAGTTGTAGTTGTTGTAGTAGTAGTAGTAGTAGTAGTAGTTGTTGTAGTAGTAGTTGTAACAGTAGTAGTGTGTAGTAGTAGTAGTAGTTGTAGTAGTAGTAGCTGTAGTAGTAGTAGGTAGTAGTTGTAGTAGTAGTAGTTGTTGTAGTAGTAGTAGTTGTAACAGTAGTAGTAGTAGTAGTAGTTGTAAACAGTAGGTAGTATAGTAGTAGTTGTAGTAGTAGTAGTAGTAGCTGTAGTAGTAGTAGTAGTAGTAGTAGTTGTAGGAGTAGTAGTAGTTGTTGTGTAGTAGTAGTAGTAGTTGTAGTAGTTGTAGTAGTAGTTGTAGTTGTAACAGTTGTAGTAGTAGTAGTATTAGTTGTAACAGTAGTTGTAGTAGTAGTAGTTTGTAGTAGTTTGTTGTTGTAACATTGTTAGTAGTAGTAGTAGTAGTTGTAACAGTAGTAGTAGTAGTAGTAGTTGTTGTAGTAGTAGTTGTAACAGTAGTAGTTGTAGTAGTAGTTGTAGTTGTTGTAGTAGTAGTAGTAGTAGTTGTAACAGTAGTAGTAGTAGTAGTTGTTGTAGTAGTAGTTGTAACAGTAGTAGTAGTAGTAGTAGTAGTAGCTGTAGTAGTAGTAGTAGTAGTTGTAGTAGTTGTTGTTGTAGTAGTAGTTGTAGTTGTAACAGTTGTAGTAGTAGTAGTTGTAACAGTAGTAGTAGTAGTAGTAGTAGTTGTTGTAGTAGTAGTAGTAGTAGTAGTAGTAGTAGTAGTAGTTGTTGTAGTAGTAGTAGTTGTTGTAGTAGTTGTAGTAGTAGTAGTTGTAGTAGTAGTAGTAGTAGTAGTAGTAGTAGTAGTAGTAGTAGTAGTAGTAGTAGTAGTAGTAGTAGTAGTAGTAGTAGTTGTAGCAGCAGCAGCAGCGTGTTTTAGGCTGTATTTAATGTGATGGCGTATTCCTTTTCACAACAACAAGAGGAGAACAAAGTCTCTGAGGGCTTAAAGACATGTTTTCCACTTAAAGGAAAACCTTAAGAGAGCCAACAATGACATAATATAAACTACAATGCTAATATAGCCTTATTTGGAATGGCTTACAGTCAGTATAACCGTTAAACAAGCTTCACTTTGTTTATCACTAACCGTTAAAGAGAAGTTCAGAGGTTCAGATCACCGTCTGGAGCCGAAACAAAGCCTTCCTGTGAGATTAAAGCGAGTGGAAAGTATGAAAGAATTTGTTTTGTACTTTAAAAAACAGCTGGCATGATACAGTCACTGCATAGCTTTCAGTTATTAATAAAGCTGCTTGTTGCTAACCGCTAAGTTCTTTACAGGTGCCAGGAATCATGTCGAGAAAGTGAGAGTGACAGGAATTGCACCAGGCCATTAAAGCTCTGGGAAAATGGCTGCTTTCCACTTGAACTTTAAGAGAATTAGTATTCACTGCAACCCCTCCTGTTGTCGTCTCAACGTGTGAGGAGCCTTAACCTTGTACTGTGCCTGCCCTCTGGCCTCTTTCCATTCTCACTGATGTGTGAAACATTGGTCAGGCGCTGCGTTTCGGTGCAAACACACGTCTGAACAACGATCAAATCAAATCAGGTTTAATTTATGCAGCACATTTAAAAGCGATCTGTGGTCGAGCCAAAGTGCTGTACATGTAATAAAAACACATTTTTGTTGTCCTTTAAATTTAATTAAATAGAGGAAGGAAAATAGAAAATTATATATTCAAAATAACATTAAAAACTATATATAAATTGGAACCAAAATGCATTTGTTCAGAGAAATATTAACGTATTTCTTAACTAAATTAAACCTATTCAAGTCAGTAACTCTCGCAAAATGTGTGTGTGTGTGTGTGTGTGTGTGTGTCCGAGCATTACTATTAGGGATGTCCCGATCACCTTTTTTTGCTCCCGATCCGATTCCGATCATTTGATTTTGACAATCTGCCGATACCGATATTTCCCGATCCGATCTTTATGCAATGCATTAAGAGAAAATAAAGGCAACAGATAACGGCTGGTCATCCAACGCGATGAATTCAGCTATCTTGGCTGTTATTGTGTTGGCCTTTTCACTGTTCTGGGGCAGTTTCTCTTTCCGTTTGAAAGTCTCTGGAAGTGTCGGTTGTTTCAGTGCCGTTCCCCGAGTGGCCGCTGTGTACTCGCCGTGTTGTTGTTGTTGTTGTTTGTTTCTCAGGTGGCGTATTAGATTGGTCGTGTTGAACGTAGCTCTGTTCTTTCCACCACGCGGAACCTCCGCCTTGCAAACATTGCATCTGGCTGTTACACTGCCTTCGCTTTCAATTTTATAATACTTCCAAACTCCTGACATTTTCTCTGTCCCGACTCCCGAGTCACCAGCTGGACGTAGCCTCTCGTTAGCTTGCTGCTACTATTAGACACTGCGCCCACTCTGTTGCTAGCTTTGAGAGGAATAAGCAACCAGGTCTGAAAACAAGCCCAAAGAAAGCAACACATACATGATGTTGTGTAATTTTAAACCAAAACTAAGTCCTCAGGATGACTTTAAGACGTGAACATGGTCATTTTGTTTTGTAACATTAAATTAAAAAAAAAATGTATAAAAAAAAAAAATCCCGATCCCCGATTTTTTGAAAATCACGTGATCGGCTCCGATCCCCAATCACGTGATCGGATCGGGACATCTCTAATTACTATACTTGTGGGGACCTAAATCTGTTTACACAGTCACGTGTGGGGACTCGCCACAAATTGGAGGTCCCCATGAGTGGGATCATTAATGTTAGGGTGAAGACTTGGTTAGGTTAAGGGTAAGGTTAAGGGTTAGGGTTAGGCATGTGTTGGTTATGGTTAAGGTTAGGATAAGTCTCCAGGAAATGCATGTAAGTCAATGTAATGTCCCTGAAGTGGTGTGTGTGTGTGTGTGTGTGTGTGTGTGTGTGTGTGTGTGTGTGTGTGTGTGTGTGTGTGTGTGTGTGTGTGTGTGTGGTGTGTGTGTGTGTGTGTGTGGTTGTGTGTGTGTGTGTGTGTGTGTGTGTGTGTGTGTGTGTGTGTGTGTGTGTGTGTGTGTGTGTGTGTGCGCCAAGCCTCTGCAGGGACAGTGACAAACTCAGACGTGTTTAGAAGTAAAGACAAATGGGCGCAGGAGGCTTAGCCTAGTTGGCCGGCGTGAACCGGCCTCGACCTCAACGACCCCGTCCTCCTTACCTACTACTCTCACGTTATCATGGTGTAGTGCACAAGTTGGACATGTGTCCCAAGTCAGTATATACACTAGGAACTCCCTAACTTTCATATCTTACTACTACCTAACTCTAAGCCTGGACAGTTTTCTATTGGGTACAAGGACCATTTGAGATGCCACTTCCTGCATGAAGACCGCCTTGTTTACGTACTGATGATCACCTGATTAACCTGTCCATTCAACAAAACGTCATTATTTGTTATTTATCAGGTGAAACATCAAAGCTTTGCTCACTAGGGATTACAATTGGATATTTATTTGCTTTTCACCGTTGTGTCAAAAGCCGTCTCCTTAGCCACAGGACAGTTTTTGCAGTGGCCGAGTATCCCAATAAAGCTGCCCTGCCTTTTCGTACTTTCCCTAAATGAACCTCAAACCTGATTTAGATCAAAGCATCATCACCATCCAATGAAACATTAATACTGAATATGTTTACATGCCCATAAAACCATGATGCATTGCAAAATCAGAGTCCGGTAGAAATCTCTAAAGTTAGATGAAGTCTGAATGTTATCGGCTTGTCGTGTAGTTATTCTCACTTCTCTGCATCGTGTGATTTGGTTCCCCCACATCGCCCGTCGACAGTTTGAACACCACTGCAGCTTTTCACACATTGCACCTTCACTAGAGAGGATCAGAGGTGTCACTGTGAAACTTGAAAGTGCAGGAGAGGCTAAAGAAAGTCCATCCAGTGTAAAAGAGTACGCAGAGTGAGTGTGGGGGCAGAGTGTAAGATTCCCGTTCCCAGAATAACCCCCTCTTCCCTGGAAGCGTCTCAGCGCCTCGTCCTGCTCTGGGCTCGTGTTTTAGCCCGTGTGTTTTGGCGCTGTGGAAATAGTGAGTCTCTTAGCTGCTGGAGCAACACGTAGACGACGCAGCCGGGCTGTGTTTACGTCTCTGACATGTTATTGCTTCTCTAGAGCTAGCCTGATCCCTCGCGATGTGGAGCATGCTCACTTGTAAATAAAACAGAGTAGGGCTGAGATCACCAGAGAGGATTTCCAGCAAAGCTCAATGACATTTACTGGAGCTGCAGAGACGGTGACGTTAACACTCGCGCAGCAGCAGCGGCGGCGGCGGCTACGCACGGCGGCTAGGTGGTTAGCTCGCCTGCAACACTAATGTTTATGGCTGCTGGATAATTGCAAGAATTTAAAACGTCATAGTTTTTGTCAATATTGAGATAATAGGTCACTTTTAAAAGATAATATATGAATTCAAGATTTGTACACAACTATTTAAAATAATTATAATTCTAGCGGTGGACGTAAACAACAACGTGACCGAGGAGAACAATGCAGTCTGACGCTATGCGACACGATTTTCATATTTTTGGAGTAATTATACCGTTGTTGGCGAACAGAAATATTGTTTTCTGGCACCACTTTAACATTTCATGGGAAAAATCTGCATTTTGGTATGAGAGCTATATAATATATATAAATAATTCTGTCCTTATGTCATATGGGATTACAAACACTAACTTGCATTGTTAGTGGCAAGGAACAGGTGCTGTTTGTGTCGCAGAGAAATTCTTGTGAAGCCACTTTGTTTCACACACACACCCACACACGCACACAGACACACATGTATACACACACACACACACACACACACACACACACCCACGCACGCACACCCACGCACAGGGAAAGCCAGACTCCGCTGCATGTCAGTGAAAGTAGTGTTTAGTTTATAAAAAAACCTCCTTCCTTCCTTTTGATTTTATCGAACGCTGTAAACTTGAAGATAGGCAGAAAATGACTTCTGTTTTAAAAAAGGAAACAGGCTGCCGCTTTGAGCCCAGAGGAAGACGTCCAGAGAGTATCAGTTACTTATCGCCCTCAGAAAACACATCACACCACCGCCAGTGTCTGTGCGACCCTCACGCTGTTCCTCACAGTCTGATCATTGTTCGGGGTGGGGGGCGTGTGTTTGACTGAAGGGTCACTTCCCTGAAGTATATCCGTGTTGAAACTGATACTCCAGGGCGTCATGAAATACATTGCACTAAAAGATAACATTTTGCATCCCTCATAACTTTTAAAGAGGCCCTGTTATTTCTTGTGTGTGTTATATAGGTTATTGTGCATGTAAAGGGTCTTCGAACGCCTCTATTCAACTCCTTTGTTTACTTCATGAACATAGTGACATCACTATATTACACATCTATTGGCTAGCGCTCCAACACATTGTACGTGAGGCTAAGGGGCGGGACATCTCTAAGCGGTTGACCCATCACAACAGAGCCGGCCAGCTAACCAATCAGAGCAGACTGGGCTCTGGTTTCAGACAGAGGGTGAAAAGAGGTGCTGCAGCACAGGCAGCATGAGAACAAGAAAGAGCTTTTTGAACATTAAAGCATGGAGACATGAAGAGACACTACATACTGATATACACCTGAACATCAGCAGGAGAGGACTCTTTAAAGTAGAGACACTACATACTGATATACACCTGAACATCAGCAGGAGAGGACTCTTTAAAGTAGAGACACTACACACTGATATACACCTGAACATCAGCAGGAGAGGACTCTTTAAAGTAGAGACACTACACACTGATATACACCTGAACATCAGCAGGAGAGGACTCTTTAAAGTAGAGACACTACATACTGATATACACCTGAACATCAGCAGGAGAGGACTCTTTAAAGTAGAAACACTACATAGTGATCTACACCTGAACATCAGCAGGAGAGGACTCTTTAAAGTAGAGACACTACATACTGATATTTTGTGTTAGCAATACTTCGTCTCCACAAACAAGTGATACTTTGCAGAACGGTCAGATATGGTCGCGCTCCTTTTGTCCCGCGCTGTGTTCCTTAAAACTCTCGCACCGCCTCTGTCACGTAACGAGCACTTCCTGTTTTGAAATGAAGGTGCAATCGACCCACTGCACTATTTCTTTACTCGTCTTGTTTCAATTTCTGCAATGTAATTATTCTTCCGACCTTCCTCTGCTGGTTTCTCATCTTTTTATCGTTGAACTCGAGTCCTCTAAAGATAAGTTATTTTTAGAATCACTTGCACCCACTTTGCACACAGAAATAAAGTCGAGAAACAGGAAGTGTAGTCGGCTGCTCACGCCCTCCTTGTACCCGCCTCCAAACTTTAAAAAAAAGCGTCTGTTTGAAGGGGGAAATGTGATGAAGAACCGACTGCAGGTTCTTCGTCCGAATGCCTCCGTGTTCCCGTGTGTGCTTATTTCTGTAGACTGCTGATCGCTGGACAATAAGGACGCTCTGAGAGCTCCATCGCTGCAGTTTTCTTCCTCTCACCGGCCACCACTGACTCCCTTCTTCTTCTTCTCCCCTTCTTTCTCTCCCCCTCCTCACCTCCTCTGTCTCCATGCAGTCCTCCAGCTCAAACTCCAGCAGAGACGAACACGAGAGGAGCTGGTCAGCCAGGGGATCATGCCACGTAAGTCCTTTGACTTGTTACTATAATGTCACACACCTTACGCCAGGGATGCACACACACCGCAGGAAGAGCTCGAACAAAGGCGGCTAGGAAGATTTATTGTTGTCGTATGTTGTGTGTGAAGCGCTTTATGATGCTTAATAGGAACTTGTGCTGACTGTGTGTCTTTGAGCGTTACGCTACGTCATCCGATAGCAGATTGAATACTTTATTGCATAAATACTGAAGTGTTTTGATTCATTAGTTCAATGTGCCGGTGATTATCTCATATACAGTTTGACTTTCTTCAGAGAAAACCGTATTTTAAGAAGTTTCTGCATCACTTTTTCGCTGTAAATGTCATCTGTTATGCATGTGTCATATTTAGTGTGTGTCTTTGCACCACTTTGTGTTATCAAATAGGGCAGCTTCCCCTTCTTCTGTATCCACTTCCTGTTTCAGAGTTCCGCACATCACAAGAGGCAGAGATGGGGTTTTCTTTTGCTTCTGTTTCAGCGTAGATTGAATCTGCGGGCATCAAGTCGCAGGGTTTTCTCCGAGAAGAGTCTTTGTTGAAAAAGCACTCGTACATTATGTGGTGGATTATGTGCTTTGACAAAGTGAGTGTGGAGAAGTAGAAATGAAACTGACTGTTGGGCCCCATTGATCAACTCAAGGGGATGATAGGGAGGCTTTGTCCTTGGATCTAACAAGTGACATGTAATCTAAAATAAGATGCTCTTAATGTTTCTGTCGGTGTGAATGAAGACACTTTTTCTCGATCCTTGTCATCCATTTAGGCGAAGCAACCAACGTGTTGCATGTCCTTAAACGTTGGATACTTTTCAGCTGCTTTATTCTAAATTACATTTCATTGACTTTTATCCGAGGGGTCTTAAAATAAGTGCATTCAAAACTCCAACGCATGCAATATTACATTATGCTTCATCGAGTAGTAAGCGCAATAAACCATGAAGATAAAAACTCAAAACAGCTCAAAACTAACGGTACATTCTCCTTAAGTAAACCAAACCATTGTTATTGCTAAGGCATTACCTTCAAACTTCACCGAAAGTGGTACAATTATATTAGAAATGCTAGTAACTGACAATATTTTGATATTTTATCGGTATCTTGATGTGGGACGAGATGCGATCCTATATTTCTGATGCTGTAATATCACACACGTGTCTTTCCCTGTTTCTTAAGCCTGCATTACAGTGAAGTGATGTCTATTTTTGAATATTAGTCACTGTTATAGCTTCTTATATTCACCTTTTCCTATTAATTCATTATAACCTCATTACTAATGATCTTTCTTTGAAATACTTGACCAGAAATCTATTTGTTTCTCTGTATATGGCCCAACCCTAACCTGACTTATATCAATACCAGTGACATATTCTTAATTATATTGCAGGCGGAGGGAGGCGTGTGGCGCAGTGGGTTGTGCGTTGGGGTCAGGGGGTCACTGGTTCAAACCCCGCTGCAGTCAGCATGTCGTTGTGTGCCTGAAGACACTTCAAATGGCTCCTGTGGGGATTGTCCACAGTATTGAGTATGTAAGTCGCTTTGGATACAAGTGACATGTAATATAATGTAATGTAATTGCAGTATATTTTCTCCCACACTGCCCGGCTGCAGAGGAGTCGGTGCTGGGAACTGATCTAGGGTCAGTGGTTTAGTTCTCACACTAATCTTTCAGCTGGAGGTGTGAATGAGTAATACTCCACCTACTCACTAACCACCGACTGACTGGGTGGTGTTGAGCAAGGCACTTGACCGCAGGAGTTGTTGTTTTGTGCGTCAGGATGTGAAGCTGGGTGTTTCTGAACAAATATACAATCTCAGTAACGGTTAAATGCAAAGGAGCTAACATGCTGCTAATTGGATGTAATTGGGGTATTGAGCGGTGAGTTTTATTCAGTATTTTACACTGGAATTATAACTCCTTTGTTATTCTTAATTCCCGGATTTAAACCTTTGCAGGAAATTGCACTTATAGGTTTTATTTTCAATTAATTTGAATGGGACACAAATGCTGCTACTAGCTTGATTTGAGAAGAAGCAGTATCGAGTTATAGTGTCAGGTTGTGGGGTGTGTGTTCCTCACAGTCTAACCACGATGAGTTTAAATGTCTGCTTTACGCAAAGTGCATCTAAACACATACAGTAGTAACCGCTTGTTTGTTTAAGAGTGGTGTAGGGTTAGTGTCTGGTATCAAGTTTGCTTCTCTTTTATCTTGAATGTATAAGTCAGTGTGTCTGAGCTGCTGAATGATATATTTAACCACTTAAGAGTTGACATGTATTTGTGTTATTCGGCAGAGATTAAAGGGCCCTGTGTCATGTTCCCAGTATTGAAAGCAGATTCTTGCACGAAGCCTCTTAAGAACAATAGATCATTCTCCAAAGGGAGCCAGTTAGTCGTCTTGTCCTCTGGAGATTAATCTCTGTTCTGTTCTGTCTGACTCTTTGAGTAAAGCCAGATGCACGCTGTGATGCTTTCACTGTTTCTGTGCATTTTAGTGAAAGTCCTGATTGATTGGGCACAAAGAAGGCCAGCTGTGCCGACTTGCAATTGCATTATTTCATACTGTCTGCTGGAACAGAATAACATCTCAATTGCAGCTCCATTATGAGATGGGTTGCAGTAATTCCTCGAGAGTCTCATTCCGGACAAATATTACAAAAAACAACAACGTTACTGTTAAATAGACATGTTATTTCCTCTACGCCTTCTCCTACTAATGTCAGTAAGCAAGAGGCGCTTTCACAACTCTTTAGTTCTCATTACAGATCGCGTCCACACTGGAATAAATCCCTGAGGGTGGATTAGGCAATGAAGCCGCTGAAGTCACTTCTTCTTCTTCTGCTTTGGGTTTAATGGCAGGCCGCAAACAACTTCACGGCGTATACTGCCATAGATATATATAAACACTAGATGACTCACCCGCGCTGCTGGCCAATGGAGACCGACGTTGCCACATGGCGGCCATCTTGCCACAGGCAGCTCGCTCATTCATAACATTATGTCTCGATGGTGCTCGATTGAAATAACCGTAGATTTCTCCATTTTCAAACGCTTTGGTTCGTTATAAACATCAAAGATGTAGTCATGATACTGCATACTTATGATTATTATCATTAACTTTTGTTTTCAACATGTCTTGTTGTCTCCTGTATCATAGCCGTGCTAATAACGTTTATAATACACCAAACCGTTTGTAAATCAGTCAAGATTTCAGCGACTTAAGAGTCTGTGCAGATCGCTCACCTCACAGCAGCTGTAGCAGTAGTTGTTGACTGTGGCAAGATGGCCACCGGTGAGCTACGCTGGCGACTCCCCCTTGAGCCATCTAGCCTTTATATAGATCTATGGCGTATACTGTCACCCGAAGTCCCCGGCCGGAAGTCCCTGGAGTTGGGAGCTGCCTTCCGAGTAAATTCGCCAGAACGCCGACACCTCCTCATCTCCACCGCTCCCATGTTTTCTTTTGTGTTGCCATAAGTTATGGCACATTTCCACTGCAGCGGGGTAGCCCCGTTTAAGCGTCCTCGCTCAGGCCTCGGGCTGCCTCGCTGCCGTCCGAGGCCGTGGCGCATTCCCATTACAGTTTAGGACCTGGGGTAGTTACTATAGCAACGCAGTGTAGGCGGGGCGTCTGTGCAGAGACATCCTGGAACACTTTCACATTTCGAGTTGTTCCGTCGAGCTCCCGCTGGATTTGATCATCCCCAATGAGATGTAGGAACGTCAAAAAAAGCTGTGTATAAAAATGCTGCAAGCTTGCTTCTAGATATATATGCGACGCTATGGATGATCTCGCGCGCGATCTTGTGACGATTCTCTCTGACCAATCAGCAGTCGAGAGTCTTGACGTCACTAGTTCAGCCCTGGCCTGATAGAACCACGATTTGA
The DNA here is from genome assembly GCA_023974075.1 of Chaenocephalus aceratus. Lineage (NCBI taxonomy): Eukaryota > Metazoa > Chordata > Actinopteri > Perciformes > Channichthyidae > Chaenocephalus > Chaenocephalus aceratus. The sequence goes on from JAMFTG010003006.1 coordinate 10,578, forward strand.
TGGGGCCGGAAAAAGAGGGAAAAAGTACCCGCTAGCCGGTGCTACGCTATATGGAAAGGCCTCCAAAAACTGGCCTGGCCGCTTGAGGACGATTAAGGACGCTTAAACGGGGCGACCCGCTGCAGTGGAAATGCGCCATTAGTCTCTCTTCGTTGGTGCGCGGAGCTAATGCTAATAATGCTAATGCCAGCAAATAAAATGGCGGCTTCACACAACTTTATCCGAGTTTTACGGGGCGTGGTTTGCAATCCGCCCAGCCAATCAGAAATTGGAACCTTTTCCTCCCAGAAGTACCACCTCTGGAAGCGGGGAAGTTTCTCATGAACTAAGTTCTAGTTCCAGATCTTTTTTAGTGTGAACGCAAAATCCCAGGAACTATCGGAACTATTCCTGGGACAAGTACTCTGGTGTGAAAGCGCCCAAAGTGAATCCCTGATATTATATTCTTTATAAACATAAGTCTGATATATTCACATAATGACCTCAGTAAGACTCTCATTGCATAAGTAAGACATGTGTTGTTGTCTTTCAGCTGAGGATAGCGAAGGACCAGCTGACCGGCGGTGTGTGTGTTGTGATTTGTGACCGTTTGTTACATAACAGCGTATTGGTATTTAGCTCTTCTCTCAGCGTCAGGGCTTGTGACACACACACACACACACACACACACACACACACACACACACACACACGTACAGTTGCAGTTGACGCCCCACTGTCTCCAGGGTGTCCACACACACCCTCACACACCTTTTGGATTTCACCAGCTGTTCTTGACCAATCTTAATGAACGTTGCATCATCGTAACTGCCGCTGTCCTCCCAATATCCTTCCCCAAATACACTGAGCATCTTTATCGCCGTCTGTTTAGATATTAGAAACACAAACGTTCTTGATATTGAAGGCAGTTCTGATGTCTTACTTAACATTTGGAAACTGTGCTCTTGGGTAAATGTCCTAAAGGGAATGCGTCGGACAGATTCATCTCGTTAGTAATTAAGGTAACTTTTCATGCAAAAATGGCAGAAAATGTATTTATTCATTGAGATTTCCTGCATTATATAATCTGAAATTGAATATTTTTGAGTCTTTTGCTGACGAAACAAGACCTTTACGACATGATGTTGAATTTTGAGAAACATGGTTGGACATTTTTCTATGTTTCTTAAATGTTTTAAACAATTAATCTAGAAAATAATCTTCAGTGTTGGCGAATAATTTTCTTACGTATTCAACCTTTCACACTTCATCGTTTTCTCTCTTTACTGTCTCTCTTCCCACGGCATACGTCTACGGCAGGGGTGTCAAACTCAATTTCATCTCGGGCCACATTAGCATTATGGTTGCACTCAAAGGGCCGGTTGTAACTTTTAAGACTATATAAATATACATTTATATGTATTTAATAATGTATTATATATTATTGCCTCTGCATTGGATTATTATCGGATACGGTAATAACTTCATAATTAACTACGTCTGAAAGCAGAAGTCTAGGGCAAATAATTGCAAGTCTCTTCACTGAGAATGTCACAAAATGATTTGAAAAGACAAGCCAAATGCTGGAGAAAAAAAAAGAAATAAAAAAAAAGGTACATTCTGAGAAAAAGGCAAATTTGAGATGCATTGTGGGACATGTAGTTTATGCGCAACGTGCTTCTGTAAAGCGGGATGTAACCGTATAATAAACATATTATATTCTTTGCAAGCTCTTGTAGAAAATGAAGTCACGGGCCTTGATTTTGACACCCCTGGTCTACGGCCTTGGGTATTGCCACTATCTCTCTGAAGGAGGGGCAGCTGGGCGCATTGTTGTTGCCAGCTTATGACGGAGCACAAGCTGACATGAGGTAGTTTATTGTTCAGGGACAAAGGTTCCCTGGCGCACATTATTTTCTATGGACGACAGCTCTCGTTAGATTCAGGGTCCATATTTGTTTAGTCTCGCTGATGAAGAATGTTGATTATTACACTCGTTCAAACCTGGAGCTACAGGAGGGGTCTTCAGAACTGATGGTGGCATCTCAACCGTGTGGTCAGACCGTGGCCCGGGACATGTCGTGTGAATTCTCCGGCCGAAGCTCCAAATGAACCGTCAGTGTTTGCCATCAAAGCTCCAGCTCTCCTCGTGTCTCTCTGAGTCCCGTCTCCACTTGCTTCAGAAGTTTCCCCCGCATGCAGGATCATTTAATTATGAAATTACTCTTTAGTGGCAGCTCGAAAATAAATATCTGTTTCACGTTTTTAACTGAAATGTTATTTTTACAATAACATAATTGTTCGATGTTTCTCCTTTAAAGGTAAACTGTTGATGCTCTAACTGGGTCGCTAAATGTGTATAAAAACATGTTTCCACTCGAACCACACAGACGTCCCCCCCCCCTCTCTCCTCTATCCACTCGGTACATTGCAGACCGTCGTGGCCGAGTGCGGTGATGAATGTAGATTTTCTTTGTGTGCAGCGCTCCATCCATCAGTCTCTCTCTCCTCTGTCTGCTCTTTAACGATCCTCTCCAGACTTATAGTCATCAGGAATGTATGTCCCAGCTACTGTACTTCTCTCTGACTTTACACACACACACACACACACACACACGCACACACACACACACACACACACACACACACACCGTACACCTCTGAAATACTTTTGGAAATAGTCTGCTTTCTACCAATCTCAAAATGCACGGTGAACATCGCACATCAGTTATTTCGTTTCTTGTTTGAAGCAATGAATAACGAGCCTATCATGAAGCAGGGCTGGCGTGCTGATGTATCGAAGTGTGCAAGAATATAATCAGGATAAGAGCTCGTTTCACACGGGAAACGATGTTGCTGCTTTGAACATTTGCTATCGGAATCTTTATTGATTTGGTTCTGATTCAGAAAGCTACGATGCGATAATTAAACACTTATCGATGCATCTTCAGTGTTTCCGCCAGACCAGTGCTGAGAGGGCGTCCACCCTGAGAGCGGGGGGGGGGGGGTCATTGAATTTTGAATTGAACCGTCCCTTTATAGATACTATCTCTTTATGTATTAGGGGTGCGAATTCCGGCTTGCACCCCCCGCCAAGGCTCGCCGGCAGTACACTTTCCGTCACAGGAACACGCTTTGCTGGCGTCGAAAATAATCCCACCAGACTCCTTGGCCCCTCCAACAGACGGACGTCCTTGAACTTTTTCCTTTTCGTCATTTCAAGCGATAAAAACTCGATCTTCTCTCGGATTATTAACTTTTTTGGACGCCCTCGGCTCGAGTTCAGGGCGTTCCGAGCTGATTAAGGACGGCAAGACGCCCGCCTGGCGCAAACGCTGATCTTGAGGCATCGAAATGTCTATACATGTATATTTTGTGTCACACTGTTTGCCTACCTTTTACTTTTAAACAAAGTGTATTTGCAATGATGCATAATTCAGATAATCAGGTGTATTGGCCTATCTTAGAAAGTAAACATGACTTAATTGGTTCCTCGATAAGCAACATGAATGTTTTCCTTCAGGAGAGACTCTTTGTTTTGCCAGAGTTACACCCGGTCACTTCCGGGAAAGACACGGGAAACTTCTGCTGGTGTTGATGAGCTGCAGCGTTTACTTAGATATCTTCACCGATACACACACATGTTGCTCTGCTGGTCTGAGCTACTCTTACCGCACAGGCGAGCATAAGGTTGAAAATGTAGTGTCTTATTAATGACTTTGTTCTGCATCAAAACTGACTTGTTCAAGAGAAAATCTCAATGCATGTAAGAATCCCATTCCCCTCGTCTCTACTGAAGTGTCCAGGGCCCAGGAGGTCAAAGCTTTTAATCTCAATCGGATCCGATCAGACAAGTCGGCCACATTTTGTCCCTGGAGTTCAAAGCAATTCAGGATAGGATTACCCTGATCCAGATTACGACTTTTCAAGATGACTAGATCCTGAATATCAGTGCTTTAATCCTACTGAGCGCCATCTAGTGGACAAGAAAAATAACACAAGGAAGACAAGGGACCACATTGCAGAGACATCTATAATGCCTAATTATATTTTTTTATTTGAAAGGTGATGATGATGGACTTTTTTTGTTGAAGATATTTTTTATTTAATCTAAATTACATTTGTGATCTTTGCTGTGATACTTTTATGAGCATAAACATTATGTCATCAACATTTGGTTGAAAACAAAACAGGCCCCAAGGTGAGCAAAAATGAAAAATAAAATGTATTTCCCATGAAGGCTAAAAATGGTGTATTATTTCAGTTAACAAACTTTGCCATCTAATTTAAATTGAAACATATTCTAAAATAAATGGTACAGTACATGTTGCTCTGGAAACCCACCCCTCTGGTGGGATCAGGATAATCCAGTGTTGTCGGTTTGAACCCGTTTTGAAGATTTGATCCAGATTAAAGCTTGGATTGGATTTCAAAGTGATCCTAATCCTTTTGGTTTTGAACTCCCCAAAATCCAAATCTGATCAGATAGGGATTACAAGTTTTGAACTCCTGGGCCCTGGAGATTAGTCGGGTTTTTTTGGTGTGATAAGACCCTGACGACACAAATGTCTAAATGCAGATTCAAACCAACTTATTTTCTCCTCTAAAACAAAACGTGTGTGGAGATTCTGTATTAAATAAGGTCGGCATGTGAGCCCCCAGAAGTCAGTTTGGTTATATTTAGGCAAGGTAACAATCTAGTGGTTATAACATGAAGTTTGTCTGAAAACACCTAATTTACCTAAAATAAGCCGTAACCATTGGCTACAACTGCCTGCAGCTGCTTTAATGTAAAAGCCACAGCGATAACATGCATAGCAACGATGGCAGGTAAAAATGTTCTTTGATCAAACCGAGGTTGCATCCTCTGCAGAACAAAATGTTTCTTTATCCCTGCACACACACACACACACACACACACACACACACACACACACACACACACACACACACACACACACACACACACACACACACACACACACACACACACACACACACACACACACACACACACACACACACGGCTGTCATCAGAGTGTGTGGTTAGAGAACAGACCCCTGACCCTGTGTCCTGCAGCCACTTCTGCTTTGAGTCTTCCTCTAAACGCCGTCTCTGTTCATCACATTGCGTCTCGCTGAGAGGAGCATCAGTCCTTGGAAGTGTTGTTCATCTCTTTGTCTCTTCTCTGTCTCCCCTCGCAGCACTGAAGAGTCCGGCAGCATTTCACGAACAGCGGAGGAGTCTGGAGCGAGCGAGGGTGAGTGTCTTCAAGCACCAAGAGCTTTCTCTGTGGGAAAAACACTCGCATTATATTTAAATTACAAAGCAGTATTTAGAGTTAAAGCAAAAGACCTATCGTGATTTGCTCAATTATTTCTTATTATTATAATAAGTTCATTGCTTTACTGATGGCTTGACAGTTCACCAAAAGTTGATTTGCTTTTGCAGAATTGTGGGGTCTGGTGACATATTTGATATTTTAGGGGTGTTATTTTCAAGGCATTGGCAAAAAGCTCGATAGCCTTCACCTAGCAGTGTGGTAGGGATACAGTATGTAGGATGGTGAGACGGACGACAAAAAAAGCCTCTTGGTGTGTTATCGTAAACCCAACAGGAAGTCGGACATTTTGAATTTTAGATCCACGTTTTTGCAATTTTCACATGCCGTATTTGAACAAGCTCCTCCTACTGTTTTCATCTGATCGACCTCAAATTCGGGCTGTTCCTTAATCTATCCTTTATCTCTTGAAAAGTTTAAACAATAACGTTACAAGTCCCACGTGATAGGCCTAGGGGCGGGACATCTCTAAGTGGTTGACCAATCACAACAGAGCCGGCCAGCTAACCAATCAGAGCAGACTGGGCTCTGGTTTCAGACAGAGGGTGAAAAGAGGCAGTATGAGAAAAATAAAGAGCTTTTTGAACATTAAAGCATGGAGACATGAAGTACTAATATACACCTGAACGTCAGCAGGAGAGGACTCTTTAAAGTAGAGACACTACATACTGATATACACCTGCACATCAGCAGGAGAGGACTCTTTAAAGTAGAGACACTACATACTGATATACACCTGAACACCAGCAGGAGAGGACTCTTTAAAGTAGAGACACTACATACTGATATACACCTGAACATCAGCAGGAGAGGACTCTTTAAAGTAGAGACACTACACACTGATATACACCTGAACATCAGCAGGAGAGGACTCTTTAAAGTAGAGACACTACATACTGATATACACCTGAACATCAGCAGGAGAGGACTCTTTAAAGTAGAGACACTACATACTGATATACACCTGAACACCAGCAGGAGAGGACTCTTTAAAGTAGAGACACTACATACTGATATACACCTGCACATCAGCAGGAGAGGACTCTTTAAAGTAGAGACACTACATACTGATATACACCTGAACACCAGCAGGAGAGGACTCTTTAAAGTAGAGACACTACATACTGATATACACCTGAACATCAGCAGGAGAGGACTCTTTAAAGTATAGACACTACACACTGATATACACCTGAACATCAGCAGGAGAGGACTCTTTAAAGTAGAGACACTACATACTGATATACACCTGAACATCAGCAGGAGAGGACTCTTTAAAGTAGAGACACTACATACTGATATACACCTGAACATCAGCAGGAGAGGACTCTTTAAAGTAGAGACTCTACATACTGATATACACCTGAACGTCAGCAGGAGAGGACTCTTTAAAGTAGAGACACTACATACTGATATACACTGAACACCAGCAGGAGAGGACTCTTTAAAGTAGAGACACTACATACTGATATACACCTGAACATCAGCAAGGAGAGGACTCTTTAAAGTAGAGACACTACATACTGATATACACCTGAACATCAGCAGGAGAGGACTCTTTAAAGTAGAGACACTACACACTGATATGAAACTGAGAATGAGCAGAATGTGTCCCCTTTAACTTGCTAAGGAACCCTGAAGGCAGCGCTCTTTAAATAAAGAGCTGCATAAACAAACAGCTTTATTAGCATATTTTTTCATAACCCAAGGTCAGATTTTCCTCTCGCTGCCATCTGGAGTGAAGATTTAAATTCATAACTCACAAGTGTCTTACTTATAAACTAAAACTGTGTTGCTTTGTGTGGATGCTTTTAGTTGTAGCTAAGGGTTAGCGAAGGACAAACAACCGCAATAACTCAACCAACCAAACATTTAATTAAAGCGAGGTATTAGCAATGTCACAAACATGTCGACCCAAGATATTCGAAATCTACAGTAACAGTTTAATGCAGTATAACAAGCACCCATTACGGACTGCTTCCTCCACCTTCCCCTCCTCTCCTCATCGTTCCTCATCCTTTTTGCTTGTGATCCTCCTTCTTACGTGTTTTCCTCCGCAGACCGAGGATTATCTGAAGAGGAAGATCCGGAGTCGCCCCGAGCGCTCGGAGCTGGTCAGGATGCACATTCTGGAGGGTGAGCTTCCATACGCAACAGAATGAGAGATACCGTGTTGGATTGAAGGCTCGATTCTGCGTGAAACTATTTCAGCCATTCAGTGAACAAAACGGAACCGATTCCATCTGATAAGGTCATCATGTAGTTCCCATTTCATATTTATATGTGGCATGAGAAAACAAATTAGAATTCTAAGAAATGCCTCATCACTGTGAAGCTGGTTTTGCAACATAGCCCAATTGTTTTGAAAGAGGCGTTTTTTAACGTTTTGCAATGTCATGTTTGTTTGCCTGCTTTATTTTACGTTTGGCATATTAGTCTGACTCATGCTTCAGACCGTATTAAACGATTAGCAAGGAGGGACTGGTTATTGAATTGAACTTGAATTCAAATCCATGAACGGCTTTTAGGAACTTTTAAAACACTCATATTTTCAAACAAAAACACAACCCTGACGTTTTCTATCTTATACTAGGGTTGCCAGAAACTGACCATGATCAAAATCGATTATTCGGCAGCCCTGGCGAATAATAATCGATTACCGCGGGATAAAAAAAAAAAAAAAAGGGAAGAAAAAAAATATCAGACAAAAGGAATTCCGTTGTTTTCTTTACTGGAACATGTTTAACAGTACAAACAACAAATGTCATTACAACGACGTGGCCTTGAAGTGAAGTTGGTAATGGCCGGCTGTGCTGCGTCTTTCTCTGTAACCTCTTTGGCGTGCTTCGCACTCAAATGCCAACGCATTGTTGAGGTTGAGCTGTGATAGACCAACGTCTTTTCGCAGAGCTTGCATTTAACTTCCTTTGGACTTGTATGTTTGAAGTAGTTCCACGAGGAGGAACTCTTTTTACCTGCCGCTTTGTTCATCTTTAGTCGCACGTGTGAGGGAGAGGGGGGGGGGGGGGGGGGGGGGGGGGCGGTGTGTAGCTGCTGCAGCAGCAGTCTGCTCTGCACGCAGGCTTCCGCCAAGTTTACAGTAAAACAAACTGGTGGTGTGACCAATGACCATTTACAATTATTAATACTATTACTATTATTAGCATATATATATTTATATATATTTTGGTTAAAACTAAGCCAAAAAAAAACAAAACATAAATAATAAAAAAAAAACATATAAATAATAATAAAAAAATATATAAATAAAATCGATCTTTAAAAATAATATTCGATTATGGAGACTGTAACGAATAATCGAATAATCGCTGGCATCCCTATCTTATACATCTTCGAAAATCTCCATTTTGACGGTTCTAATGTGAACTCTTGGTATACACACAGCAAAAGTTAAGCGTGTTAAAACTAAAATATGGATGTGATACAATAGCATGGATGTAGCCTCAATATCTCTGATCTTCAGGATTTTAACTTCTTGTTTTTTGTCCAGATCTGCTCAATATTTTGTCTTTAAAAGCTGGTGTTTTGCTGCAAAATGAATCGCTTGATGATAATAATAATACATGACACTTATAAAGCGCTTTTCTAAAATATGAAAGACGCTTTGACAGAGGTTGCATGCAGTGTTGAACAGGTGGGTTTTGAGTGAATGTTAATGCCTGTTGTGTCTCTCCCTCAGAGACGTCTGCAGAGCCCTCGCTGCAGGCCAAGCAGCTGCAGCTGAAGCGAGCGCGGCTGGCCGACGACCTCAACGACAAAATCTCCCATCGACCCGGACCCATCGAGCTGGTGCACAAGAACATCCTGTCTGTGGACCTGCCTGTGGGCTCGCCTCTGGGTAACTACGCCCAGAATATAGCTCAATGACTCGCTGTACAACGTGCACACATTTAAGACGATCAGTCAGTCAATCGGAATCAGAACCAGAAGCGGGTTTATTGCCAGGTAGGTTCACACGTACGAGGAATTTGACTTGATGGTGCAGACATAAAATATAAAACAAAAAATCTTTAAGGACACCGTAATAAAATATAAAATAAAGCAGTAATTCACATGGAAATTAATTATAGGATATAAAATATGAAACAAGAAATATGTGCAGTAAGCAGTATGAACATTGTGTGCATTAATGTAATGCATAGAGACTACGTTGTGGCTGAGGTAAGTGTCAGTGGGGGGGCGGGCCTTGTAGATTTTGTCCATCTTCAAAACAAGCACTAAAACAATAAGAATAAAGACACTATTCTGCCCTTACAAGAATATTTAGAGATTGCAGGCTTGGCAGATAGTTTAACGAGGTCATCAATAAACACCCCGGGGACAGCAGGGCTGTTTCAGATGTTTACTGATTCATTTTCATTCATTTCCATTTTGTAAAACTGAAATACAAACAAAGACAAAACACACAGTCATGAGCCGTTGTCACATTAAATACAAATACAAATACACTGAACAGCGGAGTCACTGTTCATTTCCACTGCTGCTCACAGGCTAACGCATGTAGCAACACACCTGGCACTCTGGAAACAACACAACATATTTCAAACAAGCACAGGGTTACACACACTTGCCCAACATGCAGCGACACTCACAAACACAGACAGCCTAAAGCAGGGGGGTCAAACTCAAACACACAGTGGGCCAAAATAAAAAATGGGTGCTAGTGGAGGTCCGGACTGGTTCAATGTTTATTGCTGAACTTATTGAAATGAACTTATTGCACAAATTAAACCTGGAACTAACGAAGCTTAAATTATTGCCTATAAAAACAACATTAAATAATCAGCTGCATTCATTTCTCATGGCTCTATCTGCAGCTTCTCCAGAGCCATTTCTTATGAGTACATTTCCCCACAGGCCAACAACAGCTTCAACAAAACTATTCCCCTCAAAGAGAAACAAACATGTCCTGTTGTCCTGAGAGAGGAAGTGCAGAAGGAAGCATCCATTGAGCTCAGTGTGCTGCTCTGAGATGCTAGCTCAGATACTTGGCGTCTTATCTCGGGGCAAGGTCATCAATGTTTGGGGTCCGGCTCTGAGCGGAGGAGACCCTCAGGATGGAGGGGAGGTGCAATATACCGGCGGGCCAGATCTAATAGCGATTAGAAATTATCCTGCGGGCCGAAATTAAATCCACCACGGCCCTGATTTGGCCCCCGAGCCTCGAGTTTGACACATGTGCCCTAAAATGTAATTTAGTCTCTCTGAACACACCCTTTAGCTGTGAAATTACAACATCCAGGGATACACACAATGCAGTATTTTGAGAGTCAGTGTACAAACGGGTTGCATCACCTTACTGGATGATAAACCACACAGTCGCTCTGTTATATTAGGACATAATCGTGTTAGGAAACATCGTGGGGCATACAGCGTTGTATAACTTCTCTAAAATGACGAATCAGAGACAGGTTTATCACCAGGGGGGTTGACACGTACGAGGAATTTGACTTGTTGCATCCATAAAAGTAAAACAAGAATGAAAAAAACACAGAGAACTAATTAAAAAACACAGATAGAGAACTAGTGTCGCTGTTTAGAAATCAAACGGGGATGAGTGTGTGACACGTGAGGAAGCAAGGAAGTGAACTGTTTGCCCTCTGGACACAAATACTGAGAAAATCTCCGACATTCTGTTTTTACAGAAGTTTAATTTACCAACAGATGTACCGTACTTTTCGGACTATAAAGCGCATCTGCATATAAACCGCAGCAGCTAAATTGTCCGTCTGTCTTGCTCTCGTTCTGTCTCTCGGTTCCACTTTCACTTTGGCGCGCGACCTGTCTCACTCTTTTCCGGCCTCCAGCTTTTCCCGCTGGAGCCCGCCGCTTAGAGGTGGCGGGCGCGGACCGGTCCTAGAGCCCGTAGGGTTAAAGGTGGTTAATTTTACCTGTAAAATCCATAGATCTAGGAGGTTCCCTAGTGGCCGTTAGCTGTACAAAGAAAATGGGGGGAAAAGTCGCGGCTTATAGTCCGAAAAGTACGGTAATAATAATTGGCTGAATTTCACGCTCAGTTTGTAACTATAGACACAAAAACGGTCAACAGAAAAACGACAGCACAAGCTCTGTCATCCGCACTCGACATGAAACAGGTGACCTACAGTATTTACACAAACCACACCCATGTGGCGATTACCGGAAGTGTAATAAAAGTGACGTAAACAAATAATAATAATAATAATAATACTCAGGCTCGGTAGCATTCTGGCTTCTACAATAATGATGTTTGCTTCCAGACTCTCCAAAGGGGGAGGGCTCGTCTCTGGATGAAGACAGCTGTGATGCTCTGTCACCGGATCAGCTGGCCAATCAGGACTCTCCGCTGAGCGCCGTCCCGCAGCTGTCTCCCTCTGATCTGCTCAGCAACAGCGGAGACATGTCCCCCACACAGGTACTAACACAGGATGCATTGTGGGAAATTAAAAGACGTAATTATGGGGCAACTTTTTAACCCACTGTAAAAAAAAAAGACGTGGGCGTTCACGAAATGTTTTTCAAAAGCAATTCATGCAGTCGTTATCTTTTCTCTGCGAACATGAGTCAATAGAAAAGCATATTACTGTGCGTGGGAAAAAGCAGGCGACGGTTCTAATAATATAATATAGGCTTTTGTTAATCGTCCTTGTCTGTTATAGATTTGGTTCTGAAGCTTACACAACTTAAACATGTTCAGATACCAAATCTTGGGCAACTTGTGATTATAATTAGGGATGCTCCGATCGCCGGAATCGGTATCGGCCGATGCCGGTCGCCGGTCCGATCGAGTGGGCGGGGCCTATGGGGGGCTTCCATTTAAAGTGATGACTCAGTTAATGCTCATTCACTGGCGCTCAAACAACCACCAACAACCAACATAATTATTACATTCAATGAAGTTATTATTCAAGTTTACATTAACTTTGGAGAATAACACGGGAGAAACGAGCGGAAGTGTCTCTCTCTCTCTCTCCCCCTCTCTCTCTCCTACTCTCTCTCTCCCTCTCTCTCTCCTCCCCTCTCTCTCTCCTCCCCTCTCTCTCTCTTTCTCTCTCACTCTCTGCTCTCTCACTCTCCTCTCTC